>JAVTVY010017643.1:0-68232 GCA_036873755.1 Hanleya hanleyi
CGCGAGTGCTGTGCAAAAAGATCTCGGCTCAGCTGGCTCTAGAAGTGCTGAGCAATCTGTGCTCGCTAAAAACGTAGCAATAGAGCTGATTCAATCTTTTCCACACAAACAGCCACTTATGTTTACGGATGGCTCTGCCTTGACTAACCCCGGCCCCTGTGGATCCGCTGCGGTCATATATCCAGAAGGAACACGGTCGGAGCCCATTACTATTACAGAGGCGGTATCCTCATTTAGTTCCAGCTACCATGGCGAAATTCATGCCATTCTCCTCGCCACTGACTTTGCAGTTAATTACGCTGACTCCAGAGCGTTCACCACTATCAACATCCTGGCCGACTGTGTGTCTGCCCTCAGCAGTGTAATATCAAGAAAAACGCATAAATCACATCAAACTGTCATCGATAAAATTCAAAAAAATGTCACAATTCTTAAGACCAAAGGTGTGAAAACAAATTTACACTGGGTTGCTGGGCACATTGATCTCCCTGGTAACGACCTGGCAGACGCTGGCGCAAAATGTGCTGCAGAGGCAGCGTGTACTGAAAACCTACCATCTACCTGCGCCCTTAGCGTAGTGAAAGGTGTCGCTAAAAGGGGTGCTCGACTGAAGTGGCAGAGAGCCTGGAATCGCAGTGAGTCAGGGCGCAATGTCTTTGAGGCACTGCCAATCGTTCCATCGAGGAAATATGTCAGCACACTACCCCCACCAGTAGAGAAAAAAATCCTTCGGCTTCGGTGTGGCCATACTAGACTCAGCTCGCACATGCACAAACTGAAACTCAGTGAATCCCCTTCATGTGAATGTGGTGCACAATATCAAAGCATAAATCATTATCTGCTGGTGTGTCCACTCCACGCGTCAAACAGGGAGCAAATGTTTGACGCAATTGAAACTGCCTATGTCAGAAACAAAACTCCCGCATGGGAGCGTACACTGAACTTACAGACACTATTGTGGTCGCCTCAAAGCCAGAATGAGGTTGCTAAAGCCACTGAAAGTGCTTTAGCAGAATTTTTGACGACAACTGATACAATGCTGTAAATAATTATTCTATAACTGTGTGTACAGCAATGCCATTTGTAGATATGTTGGATGTTCTCCCATTAAGCAGAACTATGGAAAAAAAAGTACAAAAGACGGGTTGAATCGTGGAAACTGTGAATAGACAACAAAAAGATTCCTTTAAACATGTAACATTTTTATTAAGTAACTTTTAACAGTGTCTGGATATCTGTGATATTCCCGAGTGCCAGTCATCTTCAGCCATGTTTCAACTATGTGATATCGACTGCCATCTTTTTACAACGTAACTTCTCTTAAGCAACCGACAGAACTGGAACCTGGAGGCCCTTCATCACAGTGTGCATATGCCAAAGTGCAATATTGTGTTGTTCATAGTGAACTAAGGACATAGTGACCAAAATGATCACGGAGAAGGATCGTACATAGATAACAACAACAACAACTTAAATTATAATTTGGCCATACCGGTATATCTTTGGCGTGTTAAAGAATATTGTGTATTAGTTTGAATATACCTTGACTAATGTTAATACATAACACCAGGATTTGTTACAGTGGTATCTAAGTGCCGTTGGTGTTGGTGTTTGTTTACTGTTGGTCAGTGCCGTCAGGGTAGTATAAGTTGGTCAACAACTTGTGTATAGCATATAGAGAAAGACAACATTATTTGCTCTTATTATTGTGGAAATATGCTCTCTTGCTTAGCTAAATATATGTCTAACATATTTTTAGTTTATAAGAAATATGTCTGTTCTAAAACGTGATCGTTTCACAGTAAATCGTTTTCCTTGGTCTTGAAAGATCCAAAGATTTTAAATTAAGTACAGCATGTTTAATGTTCATATTTGTACGTAGTCATTTGGCAATTGTTTTGCTTGTGTACTAAATAATGTTCGTGTAACTTTTAACGGCTTTCCATACCTTTCAGACGTAAAAAAAGCTGATGGTAAGCCCATTAAATTATATAGAAGTACTACTTGAAAACCGAGTAAACCATGTAGATGTTTTATATAAATCATTTCCGTATGAATGAGAGAATCTGAGAAATAACATCGATTTCAACAGGATTTTAGGTTCAGTCAGAAATAGGCACTCAAAACGCTATCTCAGAAAACAATTAACATGGCGAACATTCAATTTATTTGCTTGTATTTTACCACATGTGTTACTGATTGAACTTAACCGCAAATTTTTTTTTATAAAATAAATAACAGTCCAGTGTGGAGGCTAAGAATGTCCCGTGACTACTAGTGTCCGGCTCCTATCTTCCAACCCAGCTAGTACATTTTTCTCCAAATTGAGGACAAGTGTCCGTCCTTGGTTGCAATAGAAGTGGATATGAAAAGGGACACTAATATCCAGGACATTCTTATCTATCACACCGGCTTCTGGCAATAGAGATAAGCGCCCAACTCGCATGTTAACAGATAGGAGAAAACATCGACTCTAAAGTGTGTGTAGGCTGAAAATGATAAAAATGTGAGTGTTTCCTCAGATAGGTGAACTTTTTGCTGTCGAAAGTTTTAATGGAAATTCTACATTCATTATTCATTCTCGATTGATATGAATACTCATTTGTGTATATATTTAGCTTTTAGGGGATATATCGAGTCACTACCGGTAAACGAAAGGTAACGAAACCACTTGAGCTGCTAGAGATCGTTTATATTTTAGGATAATCATGGTGACAGTACATGGAAGCTATACTGTGCAGGAGACATCTTATTGTGTTAAGCCTCTTTAGATAGAAGAATACATATAACACACTGACACTGATTATACTTCATGTGCAATTGAATTGTATATACTCTTTGTTCGGATGTTTGTTAGTATCACGCATTGGATTATGTGATTTATTGGATGAACTCTATCTGGCCTGGGCTTTTTTCGGACCTGTCCAGGCCTGGGGAGAGGGGGAGCATTTCTGCCCCTCAGTATATTTTTTCTTACCCCTTGAACTACGAGCCACGCTATCACTTGGGTCAAGCAATATCGGCAGATGTACAAACAATCCAAGATGGCCGATGTGAGGACGTCACAGTGATATCATTTTACCCTCCTCAATGAAATCAATTTCATACATGTCTCTATTTAAATCAAAATAAAAAATCAAATCATACCTAATTTATTACTGACTGATTTTCACAGCAACATTGGAAATCGATTTCTAACCTTAGTTTATAATGTTATGCCATCTTCCTTATCATGCCCCCACCCGGGGCGGGTAGAGCTAAGTAACAGAAGTTTCAATGTCAGATAATCCAGAATCAAGCTTATCAACTGACTGTTTATTGCAACATTTCACATTTGTTTGTATATTTTGAAGTATATGTGCATTTCTTTCTTTTACAGTATGTCTTTTGTAAATGAGCCCAATATCCTGCCTGGCTTCGTTTAGGAACCCGGATGTAAGTCAGACTCTGAGTCAGTTGTGTATATAATTCGGTCTCTCTGATTTTGACTATTGTACTGCGTTCAAAACTAGTGTTATTTCAGATTTGTTGTGTAATATATTTAGTTTTTGGCATCTGTACAATTTCGAATTAATTCGTCATATTGTTTATGTTTGAGACCTTTTTGGTCTGTGTCAATTCAGCCAGATATGATAGCGGACGCGGCCACCTTGCTCACTCAGTCATGTCTATCTGTGTGTTTATTCTCTGTAATATTTTCTGTATCTTCGGTTTATGGTCGTGGTGATTTATTTTGTAAAATTCACTTTACTCTCTTCTCTGGATCTCTCGGTTTATTCGTGGAAATAATTTATTAGTTATTCATTGGTGTAGTGTATACGGACAGGCCTGCTCGTGTATATGTACCAAGTTAAGGACCATATCCATCCATCATTCGTTTGCTGGACATTTTAACCCGATCTGGCCTGGGCATTCTGGGACCTGTATTTTTCTTACACCTTGAGCTAGGGAGCTATACCCTTGGGTCAAGCTCTAACAGAAAATGTGAAAAAATCCAACATGGCTGCTTTGGTGATGTCATTTTTGGTCGATTTTTCGGCCAGATTTTCCGAATTTTTTATTTATGCAATTTCTCCGCAAAAACGTGATAATAAATTTGCAAATATTAATGTAATGTGAAAAAAAAATAGTATTTGCCCATTTCTCATCGCGGAAAAGCAGAAATTTTGAAGAAATATGATGGAAACATCACCTTTCTGGCACCCCACGTGGACGCCATCTTGAATTTAGCCATGATCCTCTGCTCAGGTTTGTATGCAAATAGACCAAAAATGACCCCAATACGATAAACTATAAAGTCAAGGAGTTTCATCTCTCCATTTTTTGTCGTTCCGGAGATATGGCAGAGAGTTTGGTAGGGATACGGCGATATATTATGAATCGATGATATCGTTTTATGGACGGGCGCTTCGAATGTTATGTATCTTGCAGAATATGGGGTTGCGAAAGTTTGGAATACGACTTTTAAAAAAGTCAGTCCTAGCTTACGATGGAGATGATCAGTGTGTAATTTGACTCTTATTATTACGTTTGATTACAGGTACTAAATGTCGGGTGCTATGACGGTTCTAATTGAGTTATGAGTAGAAAACTGAATAGGATTTAAGCCCTCCTGGAGAAAGGTTAAATGGTGGGATGAGTGGGCCCGAAAATAACCATGTCGACATGCGTGCTACTCCGCCTCCAGAGTTGCACCCCATCTAGCCTTAGTCGACCCTCCGACCTAGCCCCTCCTCATATTATCTAGAGTGTGACGTCATAAGCACCTAAATTATCGCCGTTTTACGCGAGATTTAAGTGGGAATATTATTCTATTTCCACACGTACCTCACCCCAAGATGGCTCTAATTGAGTTATGGGTAGTAAACGTCCAACCACCAGAACTCACATCAAACCTCTGTGCCCCCCAACTTGGATGCACCCCAACTTTCCAAGTTGGGGGTACTAATTAAACGAACAGACACCAGATATATATAGGTTTCTCAGAGTCACATGTGCTTTATTGCCCAGAGATAATCCATGTGTATCAATAACCCGACGATCTAATGCCTGTTATATAAACATACAATATAATCTGAATCTCCTAGCCGGGTCACCTTCTGTCATGCATGCATTCTATCCTGAATGCGAGAAATCTTTATGGAGTGAAATCAAAAATAATATACATAGGCTAGCTAACATCAGTAACGTAACTTAAATTGTGGACAGTAAAATGTTGCGACTGCTTAACTCACTCTAACAACATGGAATTAATATCTTAGCAGGCGGTCTGACTAGAATTTACACAATGCTCAGCACACAAACCAAAATCCAACTACGATAGTCACATAAGAGTTAGCAGTGGTTCACAGGTAGTCTTGTTTGTATTTGCCATATAAATTGAACTTTACCAATCTGGAACATTAAACTTGGGGATTATACGGGTTATACCCACATGTCACCATGTAAAATAACAGGTTACAAACGCAATCGAGCTCAACTTACATGTGTGTTTGAAATGCAATACAGCAGTCTTGTAAACTATTCATGTCCTGATATGCTTTAGAAGTCTCAAGATCCTCATCGCCGTCACTCAAAGTTTCTCAAATTTGGCGATATATATCGCATGCTGATAGCAAAATACGAGCGTAGCGTGCAAGATCTATGGCGTTACATTTCGTAACTTGTGTCTGATTCCGCTCAACCCGAGGGTAGGGGCCGTATGAACCCATGTACTTCAAGATCCTCATGGTGCTCATATGAACAGGCACAATCACAGCCTGACTGAGATACATCATTCTTTAGATGACGACTTTACAACGAATATTATGGATTAAGAATACTGATCAGCGATACGGATTTGATATTTTTGGAACATCACGATATCTTGCCGGCATCATTGAAAACAGTTGACCGCTTCTCTCTTGCAGGAAACAAGCCTATGTTTATGTATACTATGATTGTCATTTTGAATCTGGTGCTAATACTTTTCTTAAGTGGCATTTAGAAGTTGGGAAGTAGATAAATAAACAAATTGCTTATGGATAACAACTTCTAGTTTATTCAGGACGACGGTTCGATACAGGTACTAGTATCGTTCTCAAGTCAATGACATCAATAAGTAAATAATCAGTATATATACAGTTCCTTGAGTAAATGTCAATAGGATGATAACAATAGCATTATACTAGGTGAGAAATTTATAATACGACAGGATTAGACTGTGGATATGGCTAGATTAATTATCAAGGTGGATTAATTAACAAGGTGGGCTTCTAGGCACGGTGGGGTTCCTGGATTAGTAGGTCATAGGCGCTGGGGACGAATAGGCCCTGGTCACTGTTCAGTTGTGGTTTTGTTCTTTTGATGTGGATGACCTCCAGTAGTTTTGTTTTTCCAGTGCATGTGGTTTGTGGCAAGGGGTTTGGTGTTGTTCCAGTTGATTGAGTGGGTGGGGTTTTCTTTGATGTGGTCCGAAACTGCTGATTTCCCGTCTTGTTTGGTCACAGATGATTTGTGTTCTTTCGTTCGTTTATTGAGGGGTCTTGATGTTTCGCCGATGTAATGTTTTTTGCAACTGCACTCCAACTTGTAGATTACAACTTTTGGCTGGGGTTGGGTGGTTGGGGTTTTTTTACCGGTAGCATTGATGTGATTCTTTAGTTTTCTGTTGGTTGCAAAGGTTGTCTGGATGCTGGCTCGTGTCTGGAGTAGTCTGGCGACTTGTCTTGCCTATGTAGGGTGGAGTTATTCGGATATTTGGGCCCTCTTCCCTGATAGTACTTGTCTCTGGTTTGGTTGTAGTGCTTGTTTTACAGTTTTTTCCACTAGGTGTTTAGGATAATCGTTGTAATTGCTGAAAACGGTTTTGATGTGAGAGATTTCGTTGTCAAGGTCAGTTGAACAGATGGATTGTGCTCGTTTGGTTAGTGTTGAGATGATGGCTGTCTTTGTTTGGGATATATTGGTCGGAATGGGTGGGCTTTTGGTACACACTAGTTTGTAGGCCGGTTGGTGTTCTGCTGACAAGAACGTCCAGGAAAGGGAGAGCGTTGTTGGTTTCAGTTTCCATGGTGAATTTTAGACGTTGATGCTGAATAGACCAGCGCCTATGACCTACTAATCCACCGTGCCTAGATGCCTACCTTGCTAATTAATCCACTTTGATAATTAATCTAGTCATATCCACAGTCTAATCCTGTCGTATTATAAATTTCTCACCTGATATAATACTATTGATATCATCCTATTGAGATTTACTCAAGGAACTGTATATATACTGATTATTTACTTATTGATGTCATTGACTTGAGAACGATACCAGTACCTGTATCGAAACGTCGTCCTGTATAAACTAGAAGTTGTTATCCATAAGCAATTTGTTTATTTATGGTGCTAATACTGTTGTATGGAATAGGTCTTTTTGATGTCTTGCCGGCATCATTGAAACTGTTGACCTCTTCTCTCTTGCAGGAAACAAACCTATATTTATGTATACTATGAATGTCTTTGTCACAAATCCATGTCTAATCTTTTTTGACCGTCTGCTAATTGGTATTTTCGCAGACGTTTCTATACTATGGTACAGCGCCTGACATCACAAAGCTGATTTTCACTGTTTAGGTTATACTCCGTAAGAGGTTACCCAGCCGGAGGTATAATCGGCGCGGACCTGGATTCATTCCGGTGCGTTTATAAAAACGCCAATTGTGTTATGGTCAAACATAACTACGGGATATGATGTGCCATATGAAATACTATATTTGATTTTAAAATATGTTGTGGAATAGATTTTGTTTACACGTAAATGTCAAGTACAAGTATGAAAATAATGCACGTTGTTTGTTCCCGATCGTACTGGGAACGTACCCGTCAAACAGGTTTGTGGATATGTAGTATAACGTGTGCAAGTGTATTGTTCTGTGTAAATCAGGTTTTGTGTAGGAAACCCTCGTCTCTGCCAAGCTGTATCAGAGTGAGGACGTGGTGTGGCCGACTACGCCCTGGAGACTCACTGTGTTTGTACTTGATGTGAAATCCGTGAGTAGGGTATATGTACGATATATATATATATGTGCATTGGTATAATATAACGGTAACGTATTTGTTTATTCGAAACGTAGTTGGAACTACACTGTAAAAAAAAAAAAACAAACAAACACGTTTGTGTTATTTACACATTGTTTGTCAAAATTTTATTTTGATCTTACAATTGAGGTTTCTGATAATATGTGCCGTTAAGGTTGACTAGTTCGGGTATTTAATATGGGAAAATGTTCTCAAATTATATAATTGCAGACAACCTGTTTGTAAGTTGGATATCCGTCTGCGATGGTGTGATGTTAGCCATGCAAGACGAGGCATGCGTTCACGGTTGAGACGTGGCGTGTGAAACCCGATTACCATTTCGTTGGACGGTGGGACGACACAGACGTTGACATAGGTCGTGGACGTACACCGTTGGGCTGCGTGTGGCCGGGTTCCGGAGTTCTACTCGCCTCTCATCTCCGGGTGATAAGTTAAAATAGAGATGGATCGTTTTCGTCATGTCCTTGTAAATTGTTGTATTTTGTAACCCGCGGTTGTCTTTGTATTGTATTGAGCTCAATATTAAATGTGTTATGTTGAAAAAACAAATTGTGTTATCATTAGTCTAGTTCTGACGTCACCGTCACGTGTAAATCGTGACATTTGGGGGCTTGTCCGGGAACATAACTAAAATTTTGACAAAGAACTGGATTGATGTTAAATGCAATTTATTTCAGTGTTTGGCGGTGAACGCTCACCCACTTCTGTGATGTTAAGAGTTTTCTTGGTTTGTATGTTTTGTACTATTTCACACCATCCCAGACATTTCACACCATATATGGGATCTATTGGGTAAAACGTTATGAATGTTAAGACCTATATTTCCCTGCCTGCCCACATAATACTACTTGTTTCCAGATTATGACAAATTAATCGATGTTGGGACAAAATTGGGTTTGAAAGAAGAAGCTTTGAGGCAATTTGTGGATGATAAAATAGAGGAGAAACGTGAAAGAGATGACCGAGCTAGAGACAGAGAGCTTGAAAGAGAAGAAAGAGAAAGACAAACAAAGTTGGAACTTCTAGACAAACAAATAGAGCTTGAGAAAGTTAAATTAGCACCAAGTAGTTCGGATAGAACATCTAACTCGGCTAAGGCAATCCGGCCCAAACTTCCAATTTTTGATGACACAAAAGATGACTTAGATGCATATCTTCATAGATTTGAGCGGTTTGCTACAAGTCAAGGTTGGCAAAAAGAGGACTGGGCTGTAAGTTTAAGTGCCTTATTGACAGGTAAAGCTTTGGAAGTTTATGCCAGAATGCCTACTGCTGATGCTCTTAACTTTGATAAACTGAAAGATGCACTCCTACACTGTTATCAGTTAACGGAAGAAGGTTTCCGACATAAGTTTCGAACTTGTAAACCTGATAGCAATGAAACATTTAACCAGTCTGCTGCAAGGTTAGATAACTATTTTGATAGATGGTTAAATTTGGCTCATGTGCCAACTGAATTTGGTGAATTAAAAGATTTGATGTTACGAGAGCAATTTATTAACTCATGTGATAAAGATCTATCACTTTTCATTAAGGAAAGAATACCTCAAACTGTTAAGCAAATGGCAATGTTAGCAGATCAATACACAGAAGCCGGGTACGGGTTCACAAGGAAAACACAAGTCTCCGTCTAATCCGAAACGAAATTATGACGCCGAAAAGAAAAACTCGGAGATACGCTGTTATAATTGTTTCAAAATCGGGCATCTGCAGAGACAATGTAGGCTACCACCCAAAAAGAAGAAAGACCATCAGGGCTCGACTGCAATTGTGCGATCTTCTGTTTCGGACACTGTTCTGGAAAGAGACTTGAACTTCACTGGTCGTAAGTTTGATCAAGAGAATCTGGTAAATTCGATAGGAATGCCAGTGACCAAAGGCTTTGTTGGAGGTACTGCAGTTAGGGTCTTGAGGGACACAGGCTGTAGTGGGGTAGTGATTAAACGCAGTTTAGTTACATCTGACCAGCTTACAGATCGCTTTCGTCGTTGCGTTTTAATGGACGGAACTGTCAGAGAGGTACCTGTGGCTATGGTAAGCGTGGATACACCGTATTATGTTGGCGAGGTTGACGCTCTGCATGGAAACGCCATTATATCTCATTTTAGGCAACATCATCGACGGAGTACGACCAGCAAATGATCCAAATCCAGAGTGGCGGGAGCATTTGTCAGGAGAGTTTAGTGGAGATGTTGATGTTGGCCAGGCAGTACAGACACGGGGACAGCGGCTGATGCAATTGAAACCCTATAAGCCGTTAAAGGCATCTGAGGTATTGTCAGAAGTTACTGTTGAACAATTGAAAATTGATCAGCAGGAAGATGCTTCACTCAACCGAACTAGGCAATTGGTTCATACGGGGGATGTGCGCATGTTTAAGGGTAGTTCTAGCAAGTTTGTGAAACGAAATGGCCTCATTTACAGTGAATTCCAGTCTCCGAAAATTGAATATGGAATATTGTTTCATCAGCTCGTTGTTCCAAAGAAACATCGCATGAAAGTTATATCGCTTGGTCATGAAAGTGTTTTAGCAGGTCACTTGGGAGCGAAAAAGTCTGCTCAGAAAATCTTAACTCATTTCTTCTGGCCTGGCATTAAGAGCGACATCAAACGGTATTGTAGATCATGTGATGTTTGTCAGAGAACATTTCCAAAAGGCAAAGTTTCTAAGATACCTCTTGGTGAAATGCCGTTGATCGAAACGCCCTTCCATAGAATTGCCGGTGATCTTGTTGGACCCATGAAGCCTATAACCGAGCGGGGTAACAGATATATTCTAACGGTCGTGGACTATGCTACGAGATATCCGGAGGCAGTTGCCCTTAAAAACATAGAAGCCGAACGTGTAGCGGAAGCCTTGGTAGACATTTTCACTAGAGTTGGCGTACCGCGTGAAATCTTGACTGATCTTGGTTCACAATTTACTTCCGGTGTTATGTACGAAATGAGTAGACTGTTATCCCTAAAACGACTCACTACAACACCGTACCATCCGGCTTGTAATGGTCTTGTCGAGCGATTCAATGGCACCCTGAAGAGTATGTCGAGGAAAATGTGTGCAGAACGTGCAAAGGACTGGGACCGGTACATTGGTCCGTTGTTATTCGCGTATCGGGAATCACCACAAGATAGCTTGGGGTTCAGTCCTTTTGAATTATTGTACGGACGAACTGTTAGGGGTCCGATGTCCATTTTGAAAGAAGTCTGGACGCGTGAAATCGACAATCCGGAAGTTAAATCCACTTACCAGCACGTGTTAGACTTAAAATCCCGATTAGAAGATACATGCGCAGTTGCACAAAGTGAACTTCGAAAATCTCAGAAACGTTACAAACGCTTCTATGACCGGAAGTGTCGTAACCGAAAGTTCAAGGTCGGAAACAAAGTCCTGGTTCTCTTGCCCACTGACAACAACAAATTGCTTATGCAGTGGAAAGGCCCATTTCCGGTAGTAGAATGTGTAGGCAGTTGTGACTATAAGTTGAATGTGCAGGGGAAAATTAGGACCTACCATGCCAATTTGTTGAAATTGTATGAGGAGAGGGAATGTATTTCAGCGCTGGCAGAAATGGAGGTTTGTTGCGGAGCAATAGATGTGGCGTGCACTGCTGTCATTGACGATGATCATCAAATTTCCACCGACGATTTGTTGGAGTTTTCTCTGAAGGATAAGGAAACTGTCGCTGATGCCCACGTGTCCGGTGTGTTGTCCAGTGAACAACAAGGGGGAAATGGCAGGGCTTCTCGGTGAGTATTCTGATATTCCTGGCCGAACAAATCTTGTTGAACATGAAATCAAACTAACAACTGACATTCCAGTACGCTCAAAAACCGTATCCGTTACCATTTGCATTACGGCCAGCTGTCAAGGATGAAATGGAGCAAATGCTAGACTTAGGTGTAATTGAACCCTCGGACTCACCGTATGCCTCGCCCATTGTATTAGTGAAGAAGCCTGATGGGAGTAACAGATTTTGCATTGACTTCCGGCGATTGAATCGTCTTACGGTATTTAACGCTGAACCTATTCCCAGCTCGGAGGAACTTTTCACCAAAATTGACCCGAGTAAGGGATATTGGCAATTACCTATGGAGGAGGGGTCAAAGTCAAAACCGCCTTTGTTACACCGGAAGGACTCTATCAGTTCCGGGTCATGCCGTTCGGTCTGGTCACGGCGCCTGCGCAATTTAGTCATATGATGCGCAAACTTCTTCGTGGCATCGACGGAGCAACGAACTACATTGATGACATCTTGTTATACTCAGAGACATGGGAAGAGCACAAACGCGTAGTCAGACAAGTGTTGCAAAGACTGCGTGATGCGAACTTAACTGCTCGTCCATCTAAATGTTTCTTCGGATTCGCCAGCTTGGAATTCCTTGGCCTTATAGTTGGAGATTCAACTGTCCGCCCAAAGGCCGACAAATTGAGCACTGTGATTGAGGCAAAACGACCACAAACGGAGAAACAGATTCGATCGTTCTTGGGTCTAGTAGGGTTTTACAGGAAGTTTATCCCGAACTTTGCAGCAATCGCGGTACCGCTAACGGACTTGACGAAGAAAGGACAACCCAACAAACTGGTGTGGTCTACCAGCTGTGAAATCGCTTTCGGTACCCTGAAGCAACATTTGTCGAGCTCTCCAATTTTGCGTCTTCCAGATTTTGAGAGTTCGTTCATTCTCCAGACAGACGCGTCTAATGACGGAATTGGAGCGGTTCTTCTTCTGGAACAAATTGGTGGAAAATTCCCGATCGCCTATGCTAGCAAGAAACTGTTACCTCGATTTCAAGCATATCTCTATGGGCAACAGTTCATGTTAGAAATCAATCACCAACCTTTGATCTACCTTAACCGAGCTAAAGTGTCAAATAGCAGATTAATGCGCTGGGCTTTAACATTATAGCCGTACAGGTTTCGTGTAGTGGCAATCAAAGGTTCCGAAAATGTAGGTGCCGATTACCTAAGTCGAAGCGAGTGTGATTAGAAAGAGAAGGATTGACATGTGTTAATACAAATTGTATGAAGTATTTGATCTAAAAAAAATGTAAACATTCTTTTTTCTCCTGAGGGGAAAGTAATGTCACAAATCCATGTCTAATCTTTATTGACCGTCTGCTAATTGGTATTTTCGCAGACGTTGCTGTATTATGGTACAGCGCCTGACATCACAAAGCTGATTTTCACTGTTTAGGTTATACTCCGTAAGAGGTTACCCAGCCGGAGGTATAATCGGCGCGGACCTGGATTCATTCCGGTGCGTTTATAAAAACGCCAATTGTGTTATGGTCAAATATAACTACGGGATATGATGTGCCATATGAAATACTATATTTTGATTTTAAAATATGTTGTGGAATAGATTTTGTTTACACGTAAATGTCAAGTACAAGTATGAAAATAATGCACGTCGTTTGTTCCCGATCGTACTGGGAACGTACTCGTCAAACAGGTTTGTGGATATGTAATGTAACGTGTGCAAGTGTATTGTTCTGTGTAAATCAGGTTTTGTGCAGGAAATCCTCGTCAGTCTCTGCCAAGCTGTATCAGAGTGAGGACGTGGTGTGGCCGACAACGCCCTGGAGACTCACTGTGTTTGTACTTGATGTGAAATCCGTGAGTAGGGTATATGTACGATATATATATATATGTGCATTGGTATAATATAACGGTAACGTATTTGTTTATTAGAAACGTAGTTGGAACTACACTGTAAAAAAGCAAAACAAACAAACACGTTTGTGTTATTTACACATTGTTTGTCAAAATGTTATTTTGATCTTACAATTGAGGTTTCTGATAATATGTGCCGTTAAGGTTGACTAGTTCGGGTATTTAATATGGGAAAATGTTAAATGTCAAATTATAGAATTGCAGACAACCTGTTTGTACGTTGGATATCCGTCTGCGATGGTGTGATGTTAGCCATGCAAGACGAGGCATGCGTTCACGGTTGAGACGTGGCGTGTGAAACCCGATTACCATTTCGTTGGACGGTGGGACGACACAGACGTTGACATAGGTCGTGGACGTACACCGTTGGGCTGCGTGTGGCCGGGTTCCGAAGTTCTACTCGCCTCTCATCTCCGGGTGATAAGATAAAATAGAGATGGATCGTTTTCGTCATGTCCTTGTAAATTATTGTATTTTGTAACCCGCGGTTGTGTTTGTATTGTATTGAGGTCAATATTAAATGTGTTATGTTGAAAAACAAATTGTGTTATCATTAGTCTAGTTCTGACGTCACCGTCACGTGAAAATCGTGACAGTTTTTTTGAACTTGGTGCTAATACTGTTATATGGAATATGGACTAGGTCTTTGGATTATGGACGCGGATATTCTTTAATGGACGACGGCTGAATTATGAATCACAGACCAGACGCTTGTAATTTGGACTATGGACGCGAATATTCTCTAATGGACGACGGCTGAATTATGAATGACGGATCAGACGCTTGAAATTCAGCTATTTTTGCCGCAACGCCACCCGGACGCAAAAACTTTGCAAGCTGCATGTAATACAAGGTTGTCGACTCACTTTTCCGTCCCACATGCTGCATTATACCCGCCAATCTGACTCCTCTAAAGCTAGTGTTATTGCGCATGCAGAGCGAAAAGATTGAATGGTTTCGTTATTATCCAAACCAGATTCCGTAAGGTACCCCTTCAGCCTGGAATTCATGGAATTAGTCCACTGGCCGATTGACTACGCACCCATCCTTTGAGTTGTCCGGAACAGATAACCACCCCTTAATTGGATGCCGACGTCATCAGCCAACGCGATATATCGGCGTACCGCTGTGACAGGGCAGATGTCCCGGTTACGGCACTGTTTCACACAGAACAGTTCAAATTTAGACTCTCTTAACGTTTTACCGAAGCTATGATTGAAAATTAACCCATCCCCTGTGAAATTACAACACATATAAGGGAACTGATGAGCTCATTGTTATGAATCCCGGTCTCAAGAGAAGAAGTCCAGCTTGAAAAATGTCAAATCCCTTCAAAGGATGTACCTCTGAAGGGAAGAAACTCCGTCCCCAGCCAATTTCTCCTCAATGTGGCGAGACAGATTCATCAGCTTAGGCATAAACAGGGGGATTGCCTGTTTCAGTTTCACCTCTGCTTGGGTCTCCTATTTTGTCGCCAATACAAGATGATTTCTAACATCTGAATCGGTTGCCGGATTGCCCAGACGCGTGGCCTCGACCGAGTCACCCACCCTTCCTAGATTTGCAAAAATCGAGCGAAGCTTACGAATAAGAGAGTCCACATACTTGGAGGACAATCGACCTGAGGACTTACAATCTTGTCTGCCCCTATCCATATGGAAAATACACTCAGGGACATGAACTGGGATCCTCCCCCCCCCCCCCCCCCCCTTTATCCTTAAAAATTAAAACTTGCACTATCTCCCGAGGGCCCGCTCCCCCTATAGTTTTAGTCTGTGGAAGGGCAGAAAGGAAAGTGATAGCTCCTGGCTCAGAGTCGACTTCTGTTTAGTGTAAGCTGACGATTCATCCACCTGCAAGAGGCCCCGCTACCTTTGATTTATTGCTGCCAAGTTTACAGAAACATCCCCACTTATACAGCACGAGTCCCCTGACTGTGGTTTCCCACATCCCTGGCAAAAGTTAGTCATAGTCATTATGCGTGCGACACTACGTGCATGTCCGGGATGATTTCCAAGTCCACGGGAACGAGGGGGATACTACCTGAAAGAGCGAAACAATAGCGGCATCAAGCACTGTTGAGAATGAGATCCCTGAAGGTTGAATAGCCGAAAGACGGTGCAACCTGGGTACCACCATAGTATATAGAGCTCCATGACGCTTTAACAGGCGAATTACTGCCGGGATTAGATAAATTGGGGGTGAATTACAAGCGTCTAGTCAGTCATTCATAATCCAGCCGTCGTCCATTAGAGAATATTCGCGTCCATAATCCAAAGACCTATTTCATATTCGATATAACAGTATTAGCACCGAATTCAAAAAGACAATCATAGTATACATAAACATAAGCTTGTTTCCTGCAAGAGAGAAGTGGTCAACAGTTTTCAATGATGCCGGCAAGACCTCATGATGTTCCAAAAGTATCAAATCCGTATCGCTGATCAGTTGTAATTCGTTGTAAAGTCGTCATCTAAAGAATGATGTATCTCAGTCACGCTTTGATTGTGACTGTTCATATGAGTACCATGAGGATCTTGAAGTACATGGGTTCATACGGCCCCTAACCCCGGGTTAAGCGGAATTAGACACAAGTTACGAAACGTAGCGCCGTAGGTCTTGCACGCTACGTTCGTATTTTGCTATCAGCATGCGATATGTATCGCCAAATTTGAGAAACTTTGAGTGGAGGCGCTTGGTGGAATAGCCCTGTTTTATAAGTTTCTGCAACAATGTTTTGTGACGTTGGTTAAAATCATCACATTTAACACAGAATCTAGCAAATGCTACTAAGCGAGATATGTATACGCCATATGCAGGTCCCACTAGAATATTACTATCCAAAAAGGGATAGTTTACGATGTCGAAATTGTAATCATCTCTTTTGCCATAAAGTCGACGAGAGAGAATGACCGCTTCATTTTTATAGAGATAGAGATCTAAATAAGATGTGCCTGTAGGGCTATCTGTAGTTTCCTTCAAATCCAGTGAAGGTGGATATATATCCTTCACTGCGTCATTTATATAGCGATTATCCGCAGCGAGAAGATCCATACGAATTTCTTTCCCGGGAAAGATCCTGTGCAAAAACATCCTTTCCCGCACTTCCTGGGATAGAGAACCTGGTAAAATGCCTGAGCGATTCACCTAGCTTGTCTAGCTTGTCCATTAAATCGGTCCACTCCCAAAGGCTTCCTTAATTTTATCCCAGTAGCTTGGAGCTAGCATCTTGTCATGTCCACCCCCAACTTGCCTGGGAGCTTCGGCCGGGTTGTCATGGCAGGGTACGTATGTCAACTGAAGAGAGGTATTAATGCGTACAAGGAGGGAAAGTACGTCCTTAATAACCGGAGAGAGTTCAATGGATCGCGAGTCCATGTTCTGCCATGCACTGATAAGATCTGTGTTGTCGCCCTGTGCACAGACCCTCATTGCTGCAATTTCTGCTTCAAAACATTTAAGAGCCTGTAACAAGGCCATGGCCACTTTGACCGCCATAGACAGAAATAGCTCCTGACCAGCGAAATAGTCCCTACATTCGCTAAGTGATCCGTCGTGTGCTACTCAGGACACACCCCATGCGAAATTTGAGGCACCTGTTGATAAGCCTAACACTGAGTATCTTTCGTCTAGCCAGGGTGGAGGGCTCAGGGTGGGATCATCCAAGAAACGCCAGAATTCTGTTTCTTCCCTTATACAACCCGATATCATCACGGGTTGAGAAGTCCGCAGTGCTTGGGAAACGCCAGCATTTAACTCCCGCAGCTGAGATTGCACAACCAAAAGCTACACCCTTCCCGGTCAACTTTTGAATTGTTTTAACAGGCACCCGTTCTTGACCTAAAATGAACTCCATCAGGTCAGCAAACTTTAGTTTCGTATTCTCCGTTATCCGAAAAGCCAATTGCCTGGAAGAGCAAATCATCCCCAGATAGTGGACTACGTCCGAAGGAGTATACTCTTCAGGAAGTGGATGTAATAATCTGACCAGAGCAGCAATGACAGCACCACATATACAGCCGCCAGGGACCGCAAATATGCGAGAGTGACCTTCTCAAACCTTGGGGGCCGGGAATACCGAATCTGCAGTGTGGAAATATCACCCATCAGTATGTCTTCTATATACGGCAATACCCTTACCCCAAGGGTTCTCGCGTGGTGTGTAGGCACCATGCATATTGTTTGGTAAACAAAAGCGCTACCTTTAAATTCAAATGGCAAAACATTGTACACCGGATAAAATGCCCCAAATTCCACCCCCCAGATAAGCTCTACTATCGCCTGAAATCTTGACATTCTCATAGCCATTCTTGTCATCACAAATGAACAAGAACATATCCCTATCACCCATCCTCGGGACATCACTAAAAGAATCCAGGGGGAATGGTTGATCCTTTTTCCACAGGTTAAGTAACCGTTCATCGTGGCAGAGTCTCGGTTTAGTCTCCTCAATGGTGAGAGGTAATATCAGGTGTGGAGGTTTATACGGACTTACCCTACCCAATAAAGACATGGCCCGCGAACGAATTTTATCATGTGAAGTCATGACAATAAATGGAACATGTCTCCCACAGATTGCAGAATTTGGGAAGGCGGCCTTGGGCGAGTTTTCGAGTTGCATTTCCTCCAATTAAAGGATCCCCTAAACATATCAGGTATAGACACCCCTTTGCGTATCCAAAGAAGAATATATTCCTTATCAGGATTAGATAGATAGATAGATAGATAGATAGATAGACCCTTTATTTACTCAGGGTATACACAATTAGCACAAAGCTAGTTTACATCGTGGCCCTGCTTAAAACATATATACATATTTAGTAAAATCGATTAGAATGATCAATACAAATGATGTAAAGAAATATATATATACATAATTTAAAATACTGTGCTCGTTTATAGCGGGCCGGGTGGGGATGGTTGACCTCCCCTTGCAGCTCACTCAACTATCAGGGCATTTTCTTTATTTTAATGAAGGGGTGTGTTCAGGCAGTAATTGAACGAGAAGGCCCAGCCCCTGAATTATAGGCGAGTTTCTCCCCGGAGCTGTTTGTCCCAGTTAGTACACCTTGACGACTGTAACATTTCCTCCCACTGGTCTAAATATCCATGAATCCCACCAGCTATGAATCGCTCCCAATCGCGAAAGAGGAGACTATAAAAATTGGGAAACTCTTCCCCCGATGCTTTCCTATTGACATCGGTAAGTATGGGAAATGGGGATGCTACTGGCTCCCCCTCCAGTTCACCCAACTTCGCCAAGGTGTACTAACTGGGACAAACAGCCCCGGGGTGAAACTCGCCAAAAACTCAGGGGCTGGACCTTCTGGTTCAATTACTGCCTGAACACACCCCTTCATTAAAATAAAGAAAATGCCCTGATAGTTGAGTGAGCTGCAAGGGGAGGCCAACCATCCCCACCCGGCCCGCTATAAACGAGCACAAACGGTTTAGATACCTGGGGTGAGCAGAGTTAGCCTACCGCTCTATATGCACGGATCATACTTGCTTAACATAGAAAACATTTTTACAGTGACAATTTTTTTTTACTAAAATCATATTCTGAATTACGCAAACGAGCGAAGTCTACACAGAGGCAACCGAGTTACTTCATCAGTTCTTTGGATTTATTTGCCATCTCACACGACTTGATCATATGTCCCTTCTGACCACAGAATAGGCATATGTGAATGTACGGCGCCTAGGGGGACGAGAGAAGGTGATGGTGATTGATGAGAAAAGGTGATGGGAAGGGCACCTGGCCTGTTGGGTACGAAAAAGCTGGGTAAGGATATGGATACTGAGGACCCTGTTGCCACCTGATGAGGCTGCTGCTATGTTGACGCTGACAGTGCCCAGCATCAGCTCCCAGGATAAATAGGACCAGCTGGGTGGTCGGATTCAGCTTGCTTGACGGCGCTGAAGTCCGCGGCATACATGTATCGATCCTTATGGGTAGCTCTCGTGGCACACTCCAAGTAAGTCAGCGACTCGATTAACTGGGTCTCCCCTTGGAATGAGACTCTCTTGGCTAAGGCCCTCACCTGGCGGAGCGTGTCCTCCACTCGACCCTTTTTCAGCTGTTTCTCGATGTCCTTGACTCGCTTAGATAATGGTTGACCCTTATCATCAGCCTGGCTTGCCTCAGTGGACTCCGGAACTGCCCGTTTCTGCTCTGTTGCAGGCGATTTGGCTAGTGCCTGTTTCTCCAACAGACTGTTGTCATGCGTAATCATGTGGTAGACTAGACCTATCAATCCACCCTTGTCATCTGCAACACAGAAAATAAATCCAGAGTTAAATTACCAGCTTTATCTGCTTCACAGTCCATTCAACCAAGTACAAAACCTCATAAAAGAGGGGGGGGGGGGCTGAAGATGGCTATCTGATTTCGCCCAAAGATATTTCAACCAAAGATATGTAAACGATCAGACTGAATTATCGCATTTATCCATTTCAATAAAAAAGGGGTGGTGGGTAATGAGAAATATTCACTAAGTCAGCAATACTGCCCTTCCTGGATGTCCTCGACACCACATTCACATGAAATATATTATTTTATATTAAACTAATTCTTCTTTGTATTTGTATGATTGCAAGTTGCAAAACTGTAAGTTGGCCGACTAGAGTTGATTGCCTTTTGCCTTGTATCATATGACAAGAGTGTCATTAGCGGTGGGTTGTTGGGTGCCCCTCCGTATGTTATTCCCTATGTTAGACATGTAGGAATGGGCTCTCCACTAAGTAAACAGGAAACGAACCCGTCAAGAAATTCTGGCGACGCCCCCAAATTATGCCTTATTTAACGCCTCTGTATGAGGTTTCATAATAAAATGAATTAAATCAACATCATGACATAGATTGACATGCAGGTATTGGATAACATTCACAGTGAAAGAGCAATTACAGATCTAGGGTACTGGACATGCGCACAAAGTGAGGTCACGGAAGGTCACTTGTACCAACAGCTGTTTTCTTACCTTATTTTGACCGATTTTCATACTAAACGGCAATGACGAATCTCTGAATTCAAACTACCACAAGACAGAATCTACTTCACAAAACTGCCAATGCGATTTTATAAATTTGCTGACTTTTCCTCGCCAAAATTATTCTCCATGATATTGCAATGTGTGCATTATTTATTCCTGTTGCACTATACTTCCCATCACTCACCACTGTTGCATGTTTTATAACATGAACAGAAAGAACTAGCAGAATATGCCAGCTGGATAATATGGAAGTATCCAAAATGGGATATTATATCCTTTTCTCTGACCTGCTTACTGTGTATCGAAATTTCGTTCAGGGTAATCATGGTAATTAAATATCTAGAGCCGGTCTCTGAACCATGTGTTGATGGTTTTAGTACGATCTAGGCCCATTTACAATCCCTCTGAACCACAAATGACAAAATACAACCTTGGTTGAATTTCACCACCGCCAGAAGATCGTGCAGGGGTTCCCCAAGAACCGTTGACGTTTTCTCCCGAAGCTGTTCGGTGGTCAGGTCTTCTAAGGTCTCATCTTTTTCAAAGCGGGCTAAAACCCCGTCTGGCCTAGGGTCAGCCAATGTCTTAATTATGAAAGGGAGATTATCTGACCCTTTTAGATTTGTTTTGGTCCGCAAAACCACCGCCATGGCCCACTAGTGTACACACTGTTGCAGCCTGATGCAGCGCCACTTGCTCTAACTCCAGTCCTCACTGACCATGCTGCTGAAACAGACGACAGTATCCCATAATTCCATAATCCGGGGCGGCCCTTGCAAACTCACGAGTTGCGGACCACGCTACAATTCGGGAACCCACAGACCGGCTAAAATAACCATTAGATAAAAAAATATATATATTTATATATAATTGCGAAATATAAAATACTCTGTTCACCCACAGACGAAAACTATGTACTCAAAGCGCTTTCCTAAAACGCCTAAAGTTAATCCAGCACTCGTAAGTTAACCAGTCTAAAATGCAAATATAATTTCCCTACTCTGCGCCTGACCTCGCCTGGAAAAAATTCCGGCAACCTCTATCCAAATATATGCCGCTCTTTTGGCACCTGCTCTGGTTAAAGTCAAATAGAAATATCACCCTTGTGACCTCGCCCTTGCGGGAAAAGATTTTATTCCAATGCCACCCTTGTGGCCCCAGTCCTTGCCGGAAAATAATCTACAAATGCTTGTCACCCTCGTGACTCTACCGTAACCCAGCCCACGCTGGGTAAAACTCGTGCATGTCGCCAGTGTCTACCCTCGTTCACTCCATGCCATAAGCGACCATCGTTATTCGGACCAGTCATTCATCAACTCATAACAGCGCCCCCTGGCGTCAGATTTGGGATATGAATATGCAAAGATATAGAGCATGATATTCTCTCTTGCTATACAGAGTGTGGAGTTCAAAGTACTCATAATAAAAAAAAATACAGATTTACATATCTGGGGAAATAATTGCTGCTCTCCTCGAATAATGAACTGCAAACCGCGGTCTAACTTCATGAACGTCATCCCTTCGAATATTAGTTAGCTTGGAGCCTTCAGTAATTCAAAGCATGGAATTGACAGATACAGGTATTTGTACACTGGACATATCATAATCATGACAACACAATTCTACTTGAATCAATCCCACCATACTCAGAGTAACTGTGTGTAATGAGTTGGTTTCTAGCTGTAATAAAGTGTGAACATGATACATACAAAGCACAGAGACACGTTTAATGGCAACAAGCAATCGGTGACAAATAAAAAGCTTGTGCATATGCGATACTAGTTTTGACATAGTGAGCCCCCCCCCCCAAAGAAAAAAAGTAATGAACAGATGTATGTACATGATATAGGTGTCGAATAAGTGAGGCAACACGTCAATGCTGATTTCATATTTATGGTTTCATATATTGGTTTCACAAATTCCAGTCATCTCATACACCAGGGAATAGCTTTCCGGCAATGTTCAAATATACTGACTACATCGAGTACGGTATAACCACAACCACATTGACTGCAAAACAGAAAAAACGCAATATACACGATAAAAAAAACCTGCTTATCGTTATCTATCGACCATTCTTACGAAGTGATTTGAACACATATCCCAAGCTATTCTTACAGATATCAAACAAATTACGCCATTGTTCTGTTGTTGTTGTTGTTGTTGTTGTTGTACTAGAATTTGCATGTACCGAAATTTACCTACACGTAAGCCGCATATCTTACATAAGTACATCAGGGTACTCAAAATTTCAAGGTTTTACAGCACAACATTCTTACAAAACGAAATAGACCAAAATATATGCTGTTTATGGTAGACCTCAAAACCTTCAAAGTTTTCATACGAGAACTTCTCAGCTTTCGCACGAATTGTTTTCATGTTTGCCACAACAATGGCCACAACACAATTCACAGTCCATGTAAAAAATAGAACAACAACCGAAAACGGACTAGCAATAACACAATGCGGGCAACTGACATTAGCAACGCATTTCGGCCGTTACTCGATGACAATACCACCAACAATGCTTAGGCATAAAAAAATCCCCCCCCCCCTCATCAAGTTGGCAAAAAGATTAAGCCCCCCGTGATTGGACCAGTAAAAAAAGTACTCACCACCCTCCCGAACCACAAGAACAAACTTCTTGCCCCCCCCACCCCCGCCCCTCCTGAATTGCACTTCCGACAGTCCCTAAGATTTTGAACTTTCACCTGCAAATATCTGCCAGTATTATATACTTCATTCATCTGAAGTGTGTGCTGACGACCCACCCCAAAAAGTGTTGAAGCAGAAAACTAGAGGTTCCGCTTTGAACCTTGGGTTGCCGCTCCGGCATGAAGCCTATGCTGGTTGTTTATTTTAAGGAAACACATGTCTGCCCCAACCCCCCACCTTGCCTTGAGTGGGCACATAATTTAAGGGAAAGTGCTATAAAATGAATGTAGCAATAAGTATTCTAAGCAAAGCTGCGCATCTAAACATATTAATTACAAAGAGGCGATTTTCATTGTTGCAGTAACCCAGTCAGGAGTCGGGATTTATATAGCAATGAGTGGATTGCCGACATCTACAGCGTCCAACTAATGTGAAATACATGTAATTGTGAAGCATCAACTATTTCGAAACTGATCACATTATAGGAAAGATGCAAAACATACAAGAGCAACACCGATAGTATACATGCTGTACCGTATAGAAGTTCCATGCATCTGCCTTCAGTAGTTTCCAAGATATGGAGTGAACAAAAATTGGACAGACGGATAAGCACATTTTGCATGGACCCACACAAGCACTAGCTCACACCAAAACCTAATGAGACCATAAGGTCATTTCAATGAAGCTTCCATCCAAGATTGGTGAAATTTCATCCAGTAGTTCTCCACCTATCTTGCAGATAATAGTAGTCCTGTACAACAAAGCTGGACTTCAGAAACAGATGGATGCACGCAAACAAACCAAAACCTAATCAGATGAGTAGGCCATCACGATAAAGCTGCCATCCAAGTTCGGGGAAATTCCATCCAGTAGTTCGTCAGATACTTTACAGACAAGACTTGTCTATACATGTAGCCTACAATTAGACAGACGGATGAACACCAAACACGCGCGCACACCAAAACATAATAAGATGCGAAGGCCATTCCAATAAAGATTCCATCCAAGTCTGGTGGAGTTCACCAGAGGCCATCACGATGAAGCTTCCATCCAAGTTCGGGGAAATTCCGTCCAGTACTTCTCCAGATATTTTACAGACAAGGCCTGTCTATACATGTATAAGTAGATGGACAGGCAGACAGACAACATACCCAGACAAACGCATGCATGCATACCGAAACCTAATCAAATGAGCCCATTGCATTGAAGATTCCACCCAAGCTTGGCGAAATACCGGGGGTAGTTCTCCGGATGTCTTGCAGACAAGGCCTGTATATACATGTAAAAGTAGATGGACCGACGGATGGACACGAATGAACGCTCACACACACACACCAAAACCTAATCAGACGAGGGGCTACTCGAAATTCCGTCGAGTAGTTCTCCAGATATCTTGCAGGCAAGGTTTGTGTTTACATGAAGAATTAGATGGACGGACGGACGATGGACATGGATAAATGCACACATACACCCAAATCTAACTAAATGAGGGGGTTATCCCAATGAACCTTCTATCCAAGTTTGGTGAAATTATGTCCAGTAGTTCTTCGGATATCTTGCAGAAAGGGCATGTATATACATATACATGTACAAATACATGGACAGACGGACACCGAACATGGACGAACGCACACACAAACCAAAACCTAATCAGATGAGAGGGCTATCCCGATAAAGCTTCCATCCAACTTTGGTGAACTTCAGTGGAGTGGTTCTCCAGATATCTTGCAGACAAGGCTTTTATATACATGTACAAATAGATGGACGGAAGGATGGATACGAACGAACACTCGCAGACACGCACCAAAACCTAATCAGACGAGGGGCTATCCCAATGAAGCTTCCATCCAATTTTGGTGAAATTCCGTCGAGTAGTTCTCCAGATATCTTGCAGACAAGGTTGCATATACATGTACAAGTAGGTGAACGGACGGACGGACACTGGACACGGATGAATGCATGCACACATACACCAAAACCTGATCAAATGAGGGGGCTATCCCACTGAAGCTTCCATCCAAGTTTGGTGAAATTCCGTCCACCAGTTCTCAAGATATCTTGCAGACAAGGCCTGTATATACATGTAAAAGTAGATGGACGGACGGACGGACACCGGACATGGATGAATGCACGCACACACACCAAAACCTAATCAAATGAGGGGGCTATCCCAGTGAAGCTTCCATCAAAGTTTGGTGAAATTCCATCAAGTAGTTCTCAAGATATCTTGCGGACAAGACACGGGGGCAGACAGACATCCATCCATCCAGACAGACAGACAGACAGCACAAACACTAGATGTCGTTGGGGGAGACATAATAAGGCTGTGCTCAACAGAGATACACCTACGAATTGTGCTGATAAATCGTCAAAGATACTTCCAATAATGTGCGACCACTCTTAGTAGACAAGGATTCCACTTCCTGGAAACAGCGTTCAAAAGACAAGTTATCGCAGAGCAGATATTTAAAACTTTATGGACAAAATGATGAAAAAAACTAAGAACGACGAAAAGAATAGAAAATGCAATCTGGGATAATTAAACTTAGTAACATTCACTAAGCTGGCATTATATTTCTTGGTCTGTACGGGCCTTATTGTCTATTTATATAGACAAAAAATGACTCGATCACTGTCTAGCCTCATTCAGTGGAATGGCAGAGTAGATTGGCAAAATTTAAATTCATGGAAAAATTATGTTTCTAAGATCAACACACATGCTCCTGTAACAAAATTCTGGAATATGATGTAAAGAATTAAGGGGAAAACCACACCAAGTTCATCATCTCAACGATGGATATAAGGGGACAACTGACAGAGTTGAGCCAAGAGCCAAGAACTCTTCGTTTTTTTTACCTAATGGACCTTGTATCTTTAAGATTTCGCCAGGAATGAACATGCGGTTTTTATCCTTTTTAATTGAGAAAAGCCTATGATACTACTTGGAAATGCGGGATTTTAAAAGACCCTCATATATGCATATCTTACATTAAAGTACGTCAGGCTACTAAAAATTTCGAGGTTTTAAAGCAAAACATTCTTACAAAACGAAATAGACCAAAATATATGCTATTTATGGTAGACATCAAAACCTTCAAAGATTTCATACGAGAACGTCTCTGTTTTTGCACGAATTGTTTTCATGTTTTCCACAACAACGGCCACAACACAATTTTAAACAGTCCATGTAAAAAATAGAAGAGCAACCAAAAACGAACTAGCAATAACACAATGCGGGCAACTGACATCAGCAACGCATTTCGGCCGTTACACGAGGACAATACCCCAAACAATGCTTAGGCCTAACAAAATTGTCCCCCCATCCCCCATCAAGTTGGCAAAAAATGTAAGCCCCTCCCCCTGATTGGACTCAGTCAAAAAAGTACGCACTCCCTTACCGAACCACAAGAAAAAACATCTTGCCCCCCCCTAATTGCACCATCCCCGCCCCCCCCCCCGATTCCGATAAATTTTCAACAGTCCCTAAGATTTTGAACTTTCATCTGCAAATATCTGCCCATATTAAATACTTTATTCATCTGAAGTTTGTGCTAACGACCCATCCCAAAAAGTGTTGAGGCAGAAAATAACGCTGAGCTCGACATAGATACACCTATGAATTGTGCTGATGACTAACCCCATACCAGCTGATAAATCGGCAAAGAAACTTCCAATAACGAGCGACCAATTTTAGTAGACAAGGATTTAACTTCCTGGAAACAGCGTTCAAAACACAAGGTATCGCAGAGGATATATTTAAAACTGTATGGACAAAATGATGAAAAAAACTAAGAACGACGAAAAGGACAGAAAATGCAATCCCGGATAATTAAACTTAGTAACATTCACTAAAGCTGGCATTATATTTCCTGGTCTGTACGGACCTTATTGTTTATTTATATGGACAAAAAAAAAATGCCTCAGTCATCGGCTAGTCTCTTTCAGTGGAATTGCAGTGTAGTTTGGCAAACTTTAACTGAACTTCATATCTTAGCTCCAAATTATGAGACGGCAAAATTTTGTCTCAACGAGACCTTTCTCAAGAAAGCAGATGAAGATAAATTTAAATTACGCCAATACACTCTTTATACTATGATCCATATAGAATGTTCAGCTTGGACGGTTAACTGTATTCACCCTGTATATATACTCTTGTAATCTTGCTACCTGTATATTCCTGACGATGGTATAACCTTTACCGAAATATAGAATATCGCAATGACTTCACTTTTCGGATTTACTTTCATTCTAGTTCACACTTTATCATTCCTACGCCTTGGAAGAACATAAAAGAGCTATAGGCGGCTCGTCAACACTGATTAAAATGGTGTTTTACACAGTTCTGCTGACTTGGCGACAGACTTACAATCTGTAGCAGTTCGTGTTACTTTGAATTCTGTTTTCACGTTATGCACGGTGTATCTTCGTCCTACTGGTTGTCCCTGTCTTGGTGGGCTTGAAATCTTTATGATCAGCTCCCAGACCTTGTCTATTGATGGGTGATTCTAACAATCGCAGTAGGCTTTGGGTTATTAAAGCGATTTGTAAAGGTTTAATTCTTGAGAATTTTATATCAAATAATTCTTTTGTGTATTTTTAATGATAGTTTTTATACGCATTTGTCTCATGGAATATATTCAGCATTGGATATTCTATACTACACTTTGCGACCTTCCTATACTCGAAAAATTCACTTGGTCTGTTCATGATGGCCTTTGTGGAAGTGATCACTTTCCCACTGTTTAAACGTCTTTTTTTTTATTCAGCTGATGACCCTCTGTCAACAAGGTATAATTTTAAAAGACCAAAATGGATTGATTTTGAAACGCTTTGATCACAAAAATACAAACAGTCACTCTCGCTGATGTTCCAGACCTTTAGAGTTATTCTCAGATATGTTAATTGAAATTGCTAATCCTCAGGATTTGTACATATTAACGAGAGATCCTGAAGAATCTTGGAGCCCATCATTGTCCGATAATTGTAAGCTAATGACCAGAGGATCTTGTTGTCAATTGTTACTAAGAACAAACAATTGATTTGTAATTTTGTTTTTGCAGAATTTCGAATTTGAGCGAAAAAGATCGAAAAGGGGACATTGGAAAACACCAAGATACTATTTTTATAAGTTTCAGGAGTTTCAACATTTCTAGAAACTGTACTTCATGTCGGTTGTTATAGTACAAGTTAAATGAGCAAAGTAAGTCTGAAAGTGAATGTCTGGAGGATCCTTCATCTTCGTTTTGTAGTATTTTTTTTGCATGTGTCTTCATTGGGTACTGGAAGCCAAGACAAATCTCTTTGACACTTTGGCATGAGCTATGAAACATACCTAAGATTTTATAATCATGAACGAATGCTGATTCTGTTCTGTTTACTGGGCTAGTTTCGAGATACAATGCTCGAAAATGTACACAACTTAATACTGAAGGATCATTCGTCAGTGCAGTAATGTTGAAACTCTGAAAGTGTCAGAATCCTGATGATCTCCTTTGGATCAAAACACACAGTAGTCTACAAATGTAGAGTTGTGACGTTGCGTCACAAGAGTGACGTCCCTTCGTGTAGCCAACCCGTCGGCAGACGAAACGGTGGCGCAGTTCACTTGCAATGCCATGGACTAAAGTAAACTGATTTACAATTTAAAGAAATAAATTCTAATTCAGAATCATTTGAACTCCTTGATATAGAAGGTGAAGGTATGGATATTCTCTATAGTCAATACATAGAATATGCCCCACCGTTTGATCCGCCAACTCTTGTGATGCAATGTCACAACTTGGGAATATCGTATTAATTTGAAGCGTAACTTGGATTTTCGAACTGGACCAACAAATTTATCTTGCACAACTAGGCCTTATGTGGGACCTGTGTACCAAATTTACGGAAGATCCATGAAGAAGTTCCCGTGAATTCATGATAATTAGGGGAATTCAAGATGGTCGCCTTTTCGAATCGGACGAAAAGATATCATGCACAAGACCACAAGAGGAACCTGTGTACCAAATTGGAGAAACATCCATGCAGCACTTCCTGAGAAATCACGATAACAAAGTTTCATAGAGAAATCCAAGATGGCTGCCTCGTGGCCAAGATGGCCGCCTTCTGGCCATATTAGATTTTCGAGTCGGACCAGAAAAGGCATCTTGCACAACTGGACCACAAGGAGACCCTGTGTGCCAAATTTGAGAAAGATCCAAGCCGTAGTTCCTGAGAAATCATGATAGCAAAGTTTCATGTGGGAATCTAAGATGGACGCATGGTGGCCATATTGGGTTTTCGAATCGGACCGAAAAAGAAATCTCGGGCAACTAGACCCCAAGGGGAACCTGTGTGCCAAATTTGAGAAAGATCCTTGCAGTAGTTCCTGAGAAATCGCGATAACAAGAATTGTAGATAACCCATTAAAATCTCTTGTGATTCTTCAGAAAAGACTTATCCGTATAATAACATTCAGTAATAAACTTGCCCACACCAACCCATTACTTGAACAAATAACATCTTAACCCTACCTGGCCTGGGGGGGGCCATTATGGCCCCCCCTACCAAACTTTCTGCACTATCTCCGGAACGGCAAAAAATGAAGAGCTGAAACTCCGTGACTTTATAGTTTATCTTATTGGGGTCATTTTGAGCCTATTTGCATAACCCCCCGAGCAGAGGATCATGGGTAAATCCAAGATGGCGGCCACGTGGGTACCAGAAAAGTGATGTTTTTGTCAAATTTCTTCAAAATTTCTGCTTTTCCGCAATGAAAAGTGGGCAAAACATATTTTATTTCATATCACATTAATATTTGCTAATTTTTCGTACAGTTTTTGTGGAGAAATTGCAAAAATAAAAAATTCGGAAAATCTGACCGAAAAATCGACCAAAAATGTCGTTTTTGAAAATGACGTCATCAAAGCGGCCATCTTGGATTTTTTTACATTTTCTGGTAGAGCTTGACCCAGGGGTATAGTGTAATAAGTTTCAGCCCCCTAGCTCAAGGGGTAAGAAAAATAATTAGGGGGGGCCATTTCGGCCCCCCCCCCAGGCCTGGACAGGTCCCAAAAAGCCCAGGCCAGATAGGGTTAACACTCTCTAAAATCAATTATTAATTCCATCCCGGCCAAGTTCTCAAACTATTTCACAAAACTCTCCCAAGTCCATTCCTATCCAACTAGACAAGCCAACTTCAATCTTTATACAGCACGGATCTTCTCAAATTTATCAAAGGCAACACGAATTTGGAATTGTTTATCAATTGAACTGAAATCTTGTCTATCATTCTCATTGTTTAAGTCCCATCTGAAACGCATATTTTCTCCTTCCTGAATCTGGCTATTATCAATCAAAATCAAAGACTATCTGATGGTGTATTCACAATTATATTTAAAAGGTATTTTGAATGTTTGAATGTATCTTGAGACAACCTCTTTTATGTAAAACAGATATTTCTGATTTATATAATTATTCTCTGACTAGTAACTGACCATTATACATATATGTTTACTACTGCTATTACAAATACTCTTGGGATACAACAAGCCCCCTGGGGTTTTATTCCCGTCATTCTATCATTGTTCTATTCCATGTACATATTATTTATTTGAATGATGAATAAACAATCAATCAATCAATCAATGTTTACAGACTGACGACGGAACGACGGGCGGACGGACGACGGACCACGGACGAAAAGCGATTTGAACATGGTTTAATGATGACTGTAAAGAAACAAGAAATGTAGGAAGAGAGCTGAACGGTGTTTTCGCCGACATCGTAATTCTGAAGAACGCAGAGTTACTACAGCTAATGCTCGTAGAACCACGAAACAGAACAAACGTGATTCATGGAAAAATTGTTTCTAAGATCAACACACATACTCCTGTAACAAAATTTTGGAATATGAGCCAAAGATTTATGGGGAAACCCACCAAGTTCATCATCTCAACGATAGAAATAAAGGGGACAACTGACAGTAGATATTGCAAATAAGCTAGACGAAACAACAGCTAAAAACTCTTGGTCAGATAATTATGTACCTAAAGGACCTTGTATCTTTAGATGGGTACATGGCCCCAGGTCAGGTGCAATACAGAAGTATCAAACTAAAATACTTCCACTACAAGACATTGTCAATTGGCATAGAGTACAGTATTATATTGTATACTCAGACAAATTTCAAGCCACTGAGTCTCAACATTCTCCGTAAACACATGAAGATAAACGATAATCAGAACCATATTTGATCTACGACTACATACGGTACGGTAACAGTGAGTATGCTGTTTCAAGCTGGTTCTGGTTATTCGTTTATCTTCATATGTTTATAGAAGAAAATATGAGATGTTTTTGCCTCAAAATTGGCGATTTTGCACAAATGCACTATTTCACGGTACTGTTATTTAAAAATGATGTGCCTCAGCGCCTTGAGTATATAATATAATATAATAATGTATTTCATGCTAACTGAAAAAACTCTTGTATATGTAATATTTTATTTTTGGCACTTCTACCGCACCTGTTCTGGGGCCGTTAACTCATCTAAACATAAATGGTCCTCTCAAAGTTCCTGAAAAAGAGAAGAGAAAAATGAAATTAAATTTTCCTCCATTAACCGTGACCGCTATATGCAACTTTTTTTTAAATCTGATGAATTTCAGGCTTCTTTCGAGAAAGCCAACGATGCTCTTGCAGGTCCTGATAATATTCATTGCCGGCTTTTGGAATATCTACTCAAAACTTCTCTAGAAATCATATTACACATATTTAAGAGACTTTGTGTGACAGAAGAATTTCTACCGTCATGGCATAATACAATTGTTATACCAGTCCCAAAACCTGGTCTTAACCATACAGACCCTGCTATTTACCGTCCGATTTCACCGATTAGCTGTGCTAAAACAATGGAACGCTTGATGAATGATCGCCTTGTTCGGTACCTAGAAATTGAAAATCTCTGATATGGATTCCGTACAAAAAAGAGGCACCAATGACAATTTAGTTAGATTAGATTCCTATGTCAAGAAAGATTTCGCCAGGAATGAACATGTGCTTTCTACCCTTTTTAATTGAGAAAAAGCCTATGATGCTACTTGGAAATGAGGTATTTTAAAGGATCCTCATAGTATGCGATTAAAAGGCCGTTTACCCATCTTTATATCCAATCTTTTTAATGATAGACCATTTCAAGTTCTGTTGGGTACAACCATGTCTGATCATTTCGATCACAATCTGGGTGTCCCACAAGGCGGTATTTTCTCTACCAGTGAAGACTTTAAGAGACTTCACTCAAGATACTTTAGTATCAAGATAAACAGCTTAGATGCCGTTTTTCAATAAGTCAATTGATGGTTCGCTCTTAGATGATTTCAACATATCGTGTAGTGGAAAAGTTATACTTAACATTGAGAGAACATTACACCGTTGTCTGAGTAGAATTCAGAAATGGTTTTCTGGAAAATGGATTCAAGTTGTCGAGAGCTAAGACAAATTGTATAAACTATGTAGAAAGTAATTCCAGCACAACATTGCAGTACTGTATTTACATTAGATGGGACTTAGAGTAAGGTAGTAAAAGATGTAGCAGCTGGTATTATGCTTAGTCAAATTTTATCCAACATGCTCTTGTCTATTCCATCAAGGCAGTTAGAGAAACCAGAAGTAGGTATTACACTGACGAAATACAAGAAGGCAGACACGAGCCAGGTCGTACATACACACGAAATTGGTCTACTGAGACAAAAAAATAAGCTATTTCTACGGATGGTACTAAAGATGGTGACAGAGGAGCGCGTGCTAATACTTATATTTCCAAACCTAAAACCTTTCGTGTACCAGTTAAAATGTCGAGATTCACGACGTCAACGCCTTTTTGTCCGCTTTAGAAGGTAATGGGTCCACAAAAAGAGGAAAATATGTCATATTCTCAGATTCACTGCCATGCTTTCAAGCGATTAAATATGAATCTTCAAGTCATCTTGAATATTATACAATTGTATGACCGTATATTTCATCAACAGATTGTATTGTGTTCTGTAGGTTGCCTAGACATTTTGGCATCAAAGAAAATACTGGAGCTGATGAAATGGCTAAGGCAGCCCTAAATAATGAGGTTTATCCTGTTGAAATCCCTTATAGCGATTTCAGTCCCTGTACGTGTATCAGACGAAGATCTCACGGTGAAACATATTCTGATCGACTGCGTAGATTTTATGGTTGTAAGAGATACTTTTTATCGAGTAGCTACTTTAGAAGATCTTTTAGTCGAGTCAAAGCATATTTGTAGGCTGTTTGAGAGAATTCGGTTTGTATAAATGGTAATATATTGATCACTATCATTTTATTGGGTTGTTGACTTGTTTTGCTGGCATACTTAGATAAGGGTTTTGTTTCATTGTCACTATATAGTTGAAATATTGTTGAATGCAACATTAAACCCCAATTCTTCCTCTCTCTCCTGTCGCCATTCATTTGGATTGGCGTGATACACCCTCGGTTAAAGGTCTGTGCCCAGTTTGCAAAAATCTCGTTTCTTTTCCATTTTGGGGGGAAATGTATTCACGAAGACTAGCATTCGTATGACGCATCAGATTTCAGCTGTTGGACATTTCTGAGCGACTAACCTTCATATTTGGAAGTTTGAAATATAAATCCCGATGATAGAACCATCCTTCCTATATAGCAGAGAAACATTCTTAGGGGCGAACTTTCATTCCTGAGCGCAGAAGAAGTGGAGATAATTCAAACGCTGGGTAATCATTCCATAGTCAAACATTCCTGGCTGGAGCCATTACTTCTGTCCGCCGGTTAATCTTTCATAGGACGGATAAGAATTCCTGGAGGTCAAACTATCGTTCATATTAATCTGGAGAATTAATCTCAGTGGCGGACAACCTTACCTGTTTGACGAGGAGACTCATCACTGGGTCGGGGGAACATTCATATCTTGATTCTTCATTCTTGATATTGTGGCTCCAAAGTAAGGAAATCCCTTCTTAAGCCCGCACACGTTCAGAACTATTGCGCTAGTGATCAAGATTGGACAGAAAATAGTTATCTGATTTAAAGAATTGAGTCGTTCGTCGAGGGAGTTTGCTGATGTAGAATGATTTGTGTCTCCCTAAAAATATCTAAATAAGTCACAGGAAGCGAAAGCTTTACACTTATAACTTTGGCTGTCTCAGTGTAATATATACGCAAATCTGGTTAATATTTGAGATAAGAAAAAAAACAACATGTGAGGACATTGCAAACATTTTTTTTCAATTTCAAAATTGTATGTTACTCTTAAGAATGCATAACGTTTGCCCCTATTTCAAAATATGCCATGAACACTGATCCCTAATTATTGCTTAACTCTACCAGAACTGAGGGTCCAAAATGGTCCCCCTACCAAACTTGCTGCGCTATCTCCGGAACGAAATAAAATTGAGAACTGACACTCCGTGTCTTCATACTTTATCATATTCGGGTCATTTTGAACCTATTTTTACGTAACTCCCCGAATAGAGCATCATGGGAAAATTCAAGATGGTGGCCATGGAGTACCAGAAAAATTGTGTTTTCGTCATTATTCTTAAAAAAATTATGCTTTTACGCGATGAAAAGTTAGCAGAAACTATTTTATTTCACATAACAGTTTTTGCAGGGAAATTGCATAAATGAACAATTAAAAACATCTGGCCGAAAAATCGACCAAAAACGTCACTGTGACGTCATCAGAGAGGCCAGGATTTTTTTTTTTACATTCTTTGGTAGAGCTTGACCCAAGGGTATAGTGTGGTAAGTTTCACCCCAGGCTCAAGGGGTAAGAAAGAGAATTAGGGGAGCGATATGGCCTAACCACAGGCCTGGACAGGTCCCAAAAATGTATAGGGTTAAGTAGAAGCTGATATATTCTATATTGTTGTGATGTATTTAAAATTATTGCGAGCAGAAAACTAGGTAAACCGAGATGATAAAAAAAAGGAAAATGCTATGAAATATTCAGCCGAGCTGCTTTCCAGTATTTCCCAGATGCCATAATAAGCCAATCACGACATCTTGAGCCCAGTTTGCATCGATCTGTGATCCAAGGCTTTTCTCCTACAGATCACGGAACCCAATTCAGGATCAGGGGGTCATTAGAAATTTGAATTTTACTTTTATCGAAGACAGACAATTGCACTGAACTGTGATCCAAATTGATTAGCAATGCAGTTAATATTTTCTTGGCAAATGTGCATTTTGATAAGATCAGATGAGCTAATAAATAGGTTATTATACAGTGCTTTGTACAATATGGATTGGGGTTTTCATCACAACAGGGACTTGTTGTACAATTGCAATACATATTGTACAAAGCCCTGTATAATAACCTAATCTTATTTGAATCTGGTTATTGTACCTTATTTGGATGTTGTTTATCTATATTATTCAATATATACGGTATCTTACATGTGTTCCTTGAGGTAAGTTACATTGGGCGTTATATCTGAGATGTTTCATCCGGCTATAACGATAGACCTGTGTAAGATATATTATACAGATAGTGCATGCTGCGGGGTGTGATATCACGATTTGTCAGTTCGAGATGGGGGGTGTTCAACAAGTTTAAAGCACGACTCCAACATCACCAGTCGAGAGCTGGTAAATTGTGTATATGTGGTACTGCCTGTTTACCAGGTTATTCAGTCTGAGCCTCGCTTCATTTTAAATCCACAACTGTATTAAATGGGGGGTTTTTTCTAATCGTTTACTTTTCTCGATTGAAACACCACTGAGTTCCGATATCGTTTTCAATGAAAGATATTTTCCAGATTGATAAACGATTGCACGAAGCAATTGTAAATCATTCATATATATCTGAAGAAATAAACCATTCAGCCGCGTCTTGACAAATCGCGTCTTACGAAATTTACACTAAAAAGGAAATTGAATAGTCAACGACAATTGGAATCATTACCTTAGCTACCTTCTATAGCTAGAGGGTAATATCCCCTACGAGCCTGTATAATGCCTATTCGTTTCAACGCCTAAAAGTTTTTTCTGCTCCAAATTTCGAACAGCTTGTCAAATAGCTTATGGTCGTCACATTATTTTAAGAACATGAAAATTAAATACCCCATATAACAGCATTAGCACAAAATTCAACAAAAACAAAGAACAATCATAGTATACATCAGCTAGTTTGCTGCAAAAGAGAAGCGGTCATCAGTATCCCTGATCAGTATTATTAATCCATATAATATTCGTTGTAAAGTCGTTATCTCGAGAATGATGTATCAGTCAAGCTCTGAATGTGACTGTTCATGTGGGACGCATTGTTATATGTCATCAACTTTGCACGCCACGGGTGCTGGCGCTTGGTGATATGGCCATGTTTCAGAAATTTCTGCAACAATTAACCCTACCAGGCCTCGGGGGGGGCCATCATGAACCCCCTACCAAACATTCTTTGGATTATGGACGCGGATATTCTTTAATGGACGACGGCTGAATTATGAATGACTGACCAGACGCTTGTAATTTGAAAGCTGCTGTATGTAGTCGTATTCATGGTGCTCAATTAGTACGTAATGGAATACCTATGTGTTGTTGAAATAATGTATTGCCAAATTGAACATAGATATTATTAATGTGAAATTCAAGCAACTCTATAAACAAATAAACATCCCATAAATGGTATCCCATGTTTGTAGCAGAGTTAAAGAATGCTTTACGGCTTCTAACATTAATATATCGGCGATCAGTTTTCTTGAAAACAGATAATATTAACGAATTAAACGGTCAATATGGTCCTGGTGAAGGATTGTAGTGTAGAGAGTCGATAAATCCCATGTGGATGCATATCTGTACAATATGTGACACTTTGCATAAAATTCTTTCGTAAGACATTTTGATTTGATCAATATCCACATATATTTAACACCAGAGTTTACAAGACATTTGCGAATGTGCTACATAAAATCTATAGAGGGTGTAGCAATGCTATCAGACAAGGTGATATCAATGTTAACAAAAAGGAATTAACAGTGATACAGTTATAGTTACTTAGTTACATGTATACAGGATAGCCCCGGCCTTATTAATGTGTCTGTAATGGCAGGCGATAGCTTCATACCCCTTTAACGCCTTCATACCATCTTTTAAGGGACTGCTTCCCCACTTGAGCGAATTTTCAGACACCCTCTGACTCTTGTTTTCCTATTGCGTAAGCTATACACATCATCATATGGATATGTAGTATTGAGCTAAACTGTATATTGTACCGCTGAACCGGTTTTGTCCATTTTATGGACATTTCAATAGCAATAATATATTTATTCATATGCAAGGTTACATATACATATAGTTGCCTTGCAGCTGAACGTGTTAAAATCCATTTTTAATATTCTAATTGGACACTGGAAACATACATATTTACAATATAATGGAGTAAACAAAAGGTAAAAAAGTTTGTTATAATCCGACAATGAAATATACTATAGAACAAAAACTAAATAATTAGCTGCATTGTCATGAAGTTGAACATCAGATGTCATTACAAGCGTCTGATCCGTCATCCATAATTCAGCCGTCGTCCATTAGAGAATATCCGCGTCCATGATCCAAAAACGAATTTCATATTCCATATAACAGTATTAGCACCAAATTCAAAAAAGACAATCATAGTATACATAAACATAGGCTTGTTTCCTGCAAGACAGAAGCGGTCAACAGTTTTCAATGATGCCGGCAAGACATCATGATGTTCCAAAAATATCAATCGCTGATCAGTATTCTTAATCCATAATATTCGTTTTAAGGTCGTCATCTAAAGAATGATGTATCTCAGTCACGCTTTGATTCGTGACTGTTCATATGAGTACCATGAGGATCTTGAAGTACATGGGTTGATACGGCCCCTAGCCCCGGGTTAAGCGGAATTAGACACAAGTTACGAAACGTAACGCCATAGATCTTGCACGCTACGCTCGTATTTTGGTATCAGCATGCGATATATATCACCAAATTTGAGAAACTTTGAATGGAGGCGCTTGGCGGTGTAGCCCTGTTTTATAAGTTTCTGCAACACAAGTTACGATCCGTAACGCCATAGATCTTGCACGCTACGCTCGTATTTTGCTATCAGCATGCGATATGTATCGCCAAATTTGAGAAACTTTGAGTGGAGGCGGTTGGTGGTGTAGCCCTGTTTTCTGCAACAATGTTTTGTGACGTTGATTAAAATCGTCACATTTAACACAAGATCTAGCAAATGCTACTAGGCGTGATATGTATACGCCATATGCAGGTCCCACTGGAATATTACAGTCCAGAAAGGAATAGTTTACGATGTCGAAATTGTAATCATCTCTTTTGTCATACAGTCGACGAGAGAGAAGGCCTGCTTCATTTATATAGCGATTATCCACACCGAGAAGATCGTCTATATAGCGTTTGGTGAAGGCGAAGGAACGGGCTATGAATGGATCAGTTTTTGAAAGCGTCTGCATATAGTCCTATTCATAAGAGAACAGATATAGGTCAGCCAATAGGGGTGCACAATTAGTACCCATTGGAGTACCTACATGCTGTTGATATATTGTGTTGCTAAATTTCACATAGATATTTTTAATGAGAAATTCAAGCAACTCTATAAACAAAGAAATATCCCATGAATGATATCTCTTGTGTGTAGTAGAGCTAAAAAATGCTTTATGGTTTCCGACATTAATATATCTATGATCAGTTTTCTTGAATACAGATACTAGTAATGAGCTTAGACGGTCAATAAGGTCCTGATGAGGGGTTGTAGTATAGAGAGTCGAGAAATCCCATGTGGATACATGTCTGTACGGTATGTGACCTGTAGCATCAAGTTCTTCCCTAAGATATTTTGAGTTTTTCAATATCCACAAACATTCAACGCCAGAGTTTTTAGAAATAGTGGCGCAATACCTTTCCCAAAATGCTTTTACCTCCTGAAGGGCCCTCGTCGACAGGATTGAAAGAAGTTTGGTGGTGCAGCTTCTAGAACCAGCTATGAATGGTGATTTATGCATTTTGGGAGTCCAGTATACCTTTGGTATATCGTTATGTTTGGTTGGAAGACAAATACCTCTTTCCTTGAGAAACGTTTTGCGATTGTTAAATAAATCTTCAAGAGTAAATGCAGTTTGAGAGTAAGTAGACGTATTTGATGACGATATGTTTACACTCAATTCTTCAACTAGCACCTGGTAATAGTAATATTTACATATGAATATTCTATTATTTGGAGCTTTGCCTGCTGGGACTATGACGAATTTACTCTGGAGATTAGCTAGAACTTCTTACGAATTGGGGCTTCTCAGTACTTGTTTTGCTTGGAGAAGGGTACTTCTGCGGATTGTTCCAACGACCTTGCTCTTTGTGAGGTCCAGCCAATAAGCGAGTACTGTAGGTTCAACTTTTTCTCGCTAAGACGAATCAATAACGTACTGTACCATGTCCGTTGAGGCAGTATTGCAGGACAAGTCCAAACTTAATAAATACATGGTTAGTTTTAGCGACAGTTGTCTGACATCTCCTTTTTCAGTCGATGCATGTATAAGAGAAATAATTAATGTTTCAATTCTATAGTTCATATATCAATAAAGGTATTATTACCAGTTTAATTCACATTTGAACTTCCGTATGAAGTACTGTTCCTTTGTTTGTCGCCTGACTGTATCATCGGATTACATATTATAAAACGGAAAAATACTAAATTTCGTTTCGAGATCACTAGCACATTTCTGCAATATGTTTGCTAAACTTAAGATGCCTTAATGAAGGTGTGGTGATCTGTTGTCGATGGACTCTTACTCTATTTCTGTGTACATCCCCCGTTTCACCAATGTACGTTTTGTCACATCCATTGCATGCAATAACATACAGTAAATTTTGTGAATTGCAGCCCATACTGCTATTAACCTTGAGATTTGCATCGATATGTAAATATATATATATTGGAAAGGTAATTTCTCTGAGATTATAAATATGGGATTAATTACATTTATTGATTAAGGAGTCAAGGTGAGTAAAGTCTTTCATATTTAGATGTATGTTATTATCGAAATGAGCCTCCATTTCATTTTTAAAGAATCTCCAAAGTTCTCATTGAATTGATTACTTTGCCATGCAGGATAACGCTACAGTTTGAGTGTCTCGGTTTCTTGAATTATGGCCTAGATGTTTGTCTGTGGAATTTTAGATTTTTCCAACTGGACAAACAGAATAAAGTCGATAGGTTTAACTTTGAATGTATATATCTCGGCAATCAGGAAATAGCTTGACAAACTGAGGCACCGCCCTTTTCCCTACTTGGTGTAGAACAACCATGCCAAATTTCAAATTGCTTTGAAGAATAGTTTTCAAGAACTAAAATCGTACAGCTAGTACAAAATTCGAAAACGATAAATCGGTGAAAAAACTGAGCGTGTGAAAGGCTGGGCTTCTTTCTCGAATGATATCACTATACTTGTTCCGGAATACACGATTAACTCACGAACATTTATTGAAAAAAGAGCCAGTCCCAATGTGTATTCCATGCCATGAAGATCTCACGGTTAAACATATTCTTAACGAATGCATAGATTTTAAGATTGTAAGAGATGCTTGTTATCGAGCGACTAACTCGGAAGATACATTTAGTCGGGTGAGGGAGGATTGCATCTTGGGTAATTTGAGAGAAATCGTTTTTTTCATAAATTTTAATGCATGTATGTTTTAATACGTTGAATTACTAAGTAATTGGCTTGAGTACTTAGAATTCCGTTTGGTCGTCGCTATACAGCTAAAATATCGCTGAACGCGACATTAAACCTTAACCCTCTCTCTCTCTCTCTCTCTCTCTCTCTCTCCGTAATCCATTTGTTTTGGAATGGATTACTCTGCGCATACATATATATCTGCATTGGTGAAAACAAATTATTTGAATAAAAAACATTTGGAAAAGAAGATTAAAAGGTGATATTTTCTATAATATCTGCGATCAACAACGCTGACGTTCACACCCAACTAATCGCCGCTCAACGGGAGCGATGAGTAGATGTCTTACACTCCAGGACTTATAGCCAGCTCCAAGGTGTTTGGGTGCCTAAATATAGATATGTTCAGAAATTATCAAGACGACGAGCCCCGGCTGACAACAAGCGCGAAAAGCCTGGTCTTTGCCGTGAATAATTTCGGGTACGTATGTACATATATATTATATCAAACAGATGGTAACCATGCCGCGACGTTTTATACAATACATTTTACCAAAAACGAAGCAAATATGAATGCACTATGGAGAAATGATATGCAATCACATTCACAGAATAAAACATATTACGTACTAGTATATAGAGACGATATACACGCAAACAAATACCTTTTCGAGACATTGTGGGGCTTTTTTCTTCTTTTAATTCAGAACTCCGTAGTGTTTGTATTCTCTGTTTTATGCTCTAAAGAATCAAGACCGGTGAAATCGAATCATCCTTGATGATAGCAGATAGGACCCAAGCAGACAGAAACAAAAGCACCGTTTTACTAGACCGGAGGTAAAAACATATTTATATACATATGCAAATTATAAATGAATGTATCCTTTAAAATAAGTAAAAATGTCTAGAAACTTGCATTTTAGAAATATTTGCGAAGCTAAAAATATCCGCCACAGTTGGAAATATCATTATAAATGAACATGACGAAAGGTGAAAACGAAAACTTTCTAACATTTATTCTGCTGTGTGATATGTAAAACAAAGTTGGATCACGTAGACGTCTCGTTAAATGACATTTGTGATAAAAGATAAGGACAATCATATTTCATAAAACGTTTCGTCGCTGGGATAATGGCGGTAAATTAAAATGAGTACCGGCACTAATATAACCTATCTTATACATTAGTCTTGTAACATAACTATTTGAAATTTTACTGCACATAGTTTTAATATGTTGTTGAAGTTCAGATCGGACGTTAAAATTACACCAAGGTCCTTGACTTCAGTGACTCGAGGCACAGACTGGTTCTGCAGTGTACAGTGATGTTCTATAATATTTTTCTTATTCGAAAAAGTGATATTGTAACTTTTCATAACATTAATGACAAGTTTCCAGATACGACACCAGTCTCTAACCCGGTCCAAATGTTCCTGCAAATACATGCAGTCTGTGACATTCACTATCTGCCTTGGACATTTACAGTCATCGGCATAAAGAGTTGCAATAGAGCATCTGAAAGGTTATTATTTTACAAGACAAACACTAGTGGATCTAAAATGACACTCTGAGGGACGCCATCATATGTGTTAAAAGCATTGGACGGATCGCCACAAATAACAACGTTTTAAGTTCTGTTAGATAGATAGAATTCAATAAGTTTAACAGATTTCCGCTAAATCCAAATGACTCTATCTTGAAGATGAGTAGCTCGTGACAGACGTAATCGAAAGCCTTATGGAAATCAATATATATATTATCGACCTGTTTTCTTTCGTCAATTGATTTACTGTGCATATCAGGATGACACGAAAGATTAGTTGTTGTCGGGCGATCTTTCACAAATCCATGCTGAAATTCACTAATGTTGAATTTGATAAAGACATACCTAAACATCAATAACACAGTCGAATACCTTAGAAATAATAGAAAGAAGGGATATAGGCCTTTAGTTAGTTTTATCTCTCCCTCTCCCCCCCCCCTTAAAATCGGAATAACATTTGCACGTGTAGATGGGAATTCACCACTATTCAATGATTTCTGAAAGATAATACTCAGTGGAATTACAAGCGTCAGATCCGTCATTCATAATTCAGCCGCCGTCCATTAGAGAATATCCGCGTCCATAATCCAAAGACCTATTCCATATTTCATATAACAGTATTAGCACCAAATTCAAAAAGACAATCATAGTATACATAAGCATAGACTTGTTTCATGCAAGAGAGAAGCTGTCAACAGTTTTCAGTGATGCGGGCAAGATATCATGATGTTCCAAAAATATCAAATCTCTATCGCTGATCAGTATTCTTAATCCATAACAACCAGCTTCGCAGAATCATCCAGCCTGACACTAAAATTAGACAGCAGGCTGTTGGATGCGTGCTTTATTTCCGGAAACTCACTGATATCTGGTTTTACAAATGAAGATTGGAAGTATTTGCAATATCAGTTGAGACACCATATATCACGAATCGTTAGATTCTTGGTATGTGCTTTAGAATAGGTTAACCGGAAGACTATACTGTGAAGTCATGTGGCTCTGCCAGTATGTCGGCACCTCTTCCCACTTCCCTTATATGTGTTGTAATTAGCTCGGTTTCGCCGTTCATTCATTCATTAGATTTCGGTCTTCTACCGTCTTCCATGAATAGAAAGATAGAGATGATAATTGAATGGAGCTGGGCAAAAGAGATCCATTATATCCATAAACAGGATCTACTGCTTGTCGATTGGACAGAAGATGCAAAACTTTGAATTATTGTGACTTGAGCATTTGCGGAACAGCAGCATGGGGCAAATAGTAGCCTCGTCCAAAGTATAAGCTATCCTGAACATCCGGAACTGTTCCCACGACACAATCACTTTTTTGTAATACCAGCACTACTATTTGTTGTTGTCAAACCGATATAGCGTAGTGCGAGCTTACATCAGTTATATCATTTCGACATAAATAAGGCAGTCCGGGAAAATCACAAACCATTTTTACGAGAACCACTATGGACTGCATTTTTTTAAGAATAGTGCAGTCGATTTTTTTTCAGACAGAATATTGATCTCGGCTGATTATACAATAATAATAGGCGAGTCTGGATGTCCACCCCAATAGCAATGCTAAACGAATGGCACATTTACATTAAATCGAAGGAAGTATATGGTGTATTGAAGCGAAAACCATGCAATTGTATTCATCATTCACAATCGTGTATCGATGTTTTCACTTGGTGTTGAGCTAGTTGTTATGGTGGAAACCTTCCTTCTTAAACTTAGCTTCACGGTTTCCCAAGTTCGCCTGTTGACGCAAAACCATGTCCTCCGGTCAAGATGATAAAAGCAAACCACAATATATCCGATTGTAGGATGGAGGCGAGAATACCAAACACCCAAGTGAAACCGAATAGGACAGACAGTCTGAAATAAACAACAGCGTGATGTTTGTTGGTCTTGGTTGAAGCGTTGGTCATATCTGGAACGTTTCGAATTGCCAAGATAGTTCTTACGAAGCAGTATGAATTAAACAGTACCATGGCACCTATTGGGGCGACGAAGAATATCCCTATGTCCCTTGGTCGGTTTAGGAAACATATAACGCCCCCGTAATCGATCCCTGTGCCGTTGCTGGAGGCCAAGTGATAAATAATACAATTACAAGCGTCTAGTCCGTCATTCATAATCCAGCCGTCGTCCATTAGAGAATATCCGCGTCCATAATCCAAAGACCTATTCCATTTCCATATAACAGTATTAGCACCAAATTCAAAAAGACAAAAGTATACATAAACATAGGCTTGTTTCCTGCAAGAGAGAAGCGGTCAACAATTTTCAATGATGCCGGCAAGACATCATGATGTTCCAAAATATCAAATCCGTATCGCTGATCAGTATTCTTAATCCATAATATTCGTTATAGAGTCGTCATCTAAAAATGATGTACCTCAGCCACGCTTTGATTGTGACTGTTCATATGAGTACCATGAGGATCTTGAAGTACATGGGCTCATACGGCCCCTAGCCCCGGGTTAAGCGGAATTAGTCAGTATAAGAAAAGCAGGACACAAACAGCTGAAAAGACAAAAAGAAAGAAATTTCTTCATCTCACCGATAGGGTTGTGTTGGACTGGGAGGAGGTTGGTAAACACTATGCACATGTGGTAAGCACATACCGCCATCCAGGCAAAAGACGCGAGCCAGAAATAGTGGATCAGGACGCCTAACGCTTGGCATAGACGAAGATTTTATGATGTCCTAGCACCAGATTCGAAAATCAACTGAGCACAAAAAAGGTGGAAAATCAACGCCATGTTATTCTTGCCTGGGAGCGTTATCAACTGCGGAGATACACAATAAACCAGGAACGTTAGAAAAAGACCAACCAGTGATAAGGAAATGCTTATGAATGATACCAATGTCAAGACTATTTCAAGTTTTGATAGATCGGAAGATTCCGGAGGTACCGTGCCAGAATTTTCCTGACGTAAGATTTCTCTGATATTATTTAGCAGATCCGAACATAGTTTCACAACTGTCCCACAATATAGATAACGGGATTGGTTCAATGGGTTAACATAATTTCCTGTGATTATTCAGTGATTGTCTCAATCATAGGTAAAGTCGGACTCGGTCAAGTTGAATTCCAGATGAGGACATTTTATTGTATTCTGAAAAGGAGCAAATTCCACGTTGACGAAACAATCCTCTATGCTATGAGGGGCACAACATCCAATATTTCTTGATTGTATTGTACGGTTACCACGCGACACGTAATCAACACTGAGCATGTCTTCGGCCGTAGTGAAGCATGACACGTGTAGCGGATACCAGTCCACTATCAATTCCGGTACTTGTTATGTATTAGCGTTAAAAATCGGCAAAAATCTAGAAAATTCACAATGCATAAATCCAGCTGGCATGTCAATATTTACCTTGTGGGACATTACCAGTGGAAGTCTTGACAGATGTTGACCATGGACATTTCAAATTCCCGCCACTGACAGCTGATTGGTGCAACAGAATGTCATTCAATTTGTAAACAGGGAGCCTTGTCACCCTTCACTGATCATGTCTCCATCCACCATGCTTTTTTTAAAGTGGCCCAAATCAACACCAGGAAGTACAGTTTGAAGACTCATCTGCAAGTTGAAATATCAGATGTATCAGAAATGCTGAAAAATCGCAGCTCATAAAATCCATAAAGATCTGCTCTCAAATTTCTAAACATTGTAGATCGTGGACACTGACACGGAAGTGATTAATTGTAGTCTGATGCCTGGCAGGGATGGAACCATTGTTAAAATAAGGAATGCTCTCATCTGAATAAACCATACCCATTCCCAAACTATCTTCAGAAGGCACAGATAAAACTATGCACAGATACAGATTTTACAGCCTATATACCAAGGGTACCCCCTTTATAATTTCCCCTCAGTTTGCCCCATATGACTTAAGACTGAGGTACATGTAAAAAGTACAATATCTCAATAACCTGTACATATTTGTCCATCTGGTAATAAGCACCAAGTCGACAACCCTTCTGCCTATAAAAAGAAGTATCAATCATTAACTAGATATGTTAAACACTAGTTTAAATTATTTTTTTTATTATTTTAATTCATTTTTTATGAAATTTTTCAAATTAAAATTTAAAAATAAAGAAACACTAAATTCAAAATGTGACAAAACAATTTGTTTACAATCTGCTCATTTAGACTACATTTGATAAAAATTTCAGTCATGGCAGTGGTTAACTTCCCCATGTAATCAGTGGGTCATCCCAGTAATCTATCAAATGTTATTAAAATTTGATGTTGATACAAAGATCAAAGACAGGTTTAATCCTGTAATAAGTGACAGCAATATACACAAATGTGTACACAACACATACCAAAATATAACACAGAGGTGTTTATGGTATACACAACTCTCATATAGAGAATATATGTCAGTTCAATTGGATGAATCTACATCTCATCAAGATCTTGCTGATCCATGAATGCAATGTCTCCAAACAGGCAACACTTGTCAAATTACAAGCCTCTAGTCCGTCATTCATAATCCAGCCGTCGTCCATTAGAGAATATCCGCGTCCATAATCCAAAGACCTATTCCATATTCCATATAACAGTATTAGCACCAAATTCAAAAAGACAATCATTGTATACATAAGCATAGGCTTGTTTCCTGCAAGAGAGAAGCGGTCAACAGTTTTCAATGATGCCGGCAAGACATCATGATGTCAAGACATTCACAACGTAGAAGAAAAAAGGAATAAAATTCAATGACAACATATCTGATGGTCATTTGTTGATCTCTGCTACATTAACAATCATGAAAGATGAGGACAGCTGGAAGTTGCCTCACTTAAACTCGTGACTGTTTGGTGAAACATTAAAGTGGCAAGCAAGGCCTATCTTCCAACAGAGTTGAAGGCCATAACTCTGAGTCACACTGTGTGAAATTCCCAGAGAAACTATTTGGTGTGTGTGTGGGGTGGGCTTGCTAATATTTGGATGCCTTTAATCCAAGTTCCTTGCTACCCACGAGATCTCTGATATGAATATGAAAGAAAATTTCAAACTTATAATCCTGGAGATAGTGGAAATGGAATAAAGAGAAAGTATTTGCTATGATGCAAATGTGACTGACAATAGACACACAAAAATGTGAAACCATCAACAGTCAGATTAATTGTTGACTCAGTTAATCAGATTTTATTTGTTTCATTAAAGTTACAAATGGAAAGGCATTTTGGAAATTCTTTGTGTGTGGAACAAACATCTGAGTTTTTACAGGTCATATGATTATTATTAATTTCATGTGGTTTTAGACTGATATAAAGTGAATTTATGCATAATGAATGCATAAATGATTGAAGCATTGAAGATTTGAACTGAGGTCTAGGTTTTGAGAAAAAAAGCATGTAATTGTATCTATGTGAATTTCCTTTCTTCCATTTACATTTTATTGTATCATGAAAGTTAATTTGCTCATAATTACTAGATGTGTTAAGTGAACCTCGTCATATTTGGCATTGACTATTTGGCCCTAGTACTGACAAATCAGTGTCTATATTTGCTCCAGAAGGTCGCAGAAATGGCATAACAATACAAGAGATGTTACCCAGCATTATCAGTATGATGTTTATTTCAACCCCATTTAGCAAGAAAAAAATAATTTTAATAATTAAAAAATTGATTAAAATTAACTAAAATATTTATTTTATTTTATTAATAATTTATTAACATAAATTTGAAACAACCCTAATAGTTGTACGCTGTTCATGAGTCAGCCTGGAAAAATTGTGCTGATCAAGTCAGAACTGTAGCCACAGTGACGATTTAAAGTTATCAGGTCAAATGTGAAAATGTCATGTGTCGGACACCAGTCCACTATTAATTCCGTTACTTGTTATGTATTAGCGTTAAAACTCGGAAAAAATCTAGAAAATTCACAATGCATAAATCCAGCTGGCATGTCAATATTTACCTTGTGGGACATTACCAGTGGAAGTCTTGACAGATGTTGACCATGGAAATTTCAAATTGCCGCCACTGACAGCTGATTGGTGCTACAGAATGTCATTCAATTTGTAAACAGGGAGCCTTGTCACCCTTCACTGATCATGTCTCCATCCACCATGCTTTTTCCAAAGTGGCCCAAATCAACACCAGGAAGTACAGTTTGAAGACTCATCTGCAAGTTGAAATATCAGATGTATCAAAAATGCTGAAAAATCTCAGCTCATAAAATCCATAAAGATGTGCTCTCAAATTTCTAAACAATGTAGATCGTGGACAATGATCCGGAATTGACTAATTGTAGTCTGATGCCAGCGATTCTTCCGTCCTATTATCCTGTTGCTCGCTGTATGTAAAAGAAAACGACGTGATTTCACGGAGAGCCTGCTCCATATCGTCAAGGCCTTTTTCAGACTTTGACACTGTTTCCCTGTACTGCTAATATCGGGGTTAAAGAAGTTATGTTCCAAGGTGCAAGAAAGGTCTACTACACTTCCGCTACGATGGACCATTGACCGAATTATACAGATCTATTAATGGAGATTGTCTGTCTCCCCTGACAGGTTTTCTACAATTACAAGCGTCTAGTCCGTCATCCATAATTCAGCCATTGGTCCATTAGAGAATAACCGCGTTCATAATCCAAAGACCTATTCCATATAACAGTATTAGCACCAAATTCAAAACGACAATCATAGTATACATAAACATAGACTTGTTTCCTGCAAGAGAGAATCGGTCAACAGTTTTCAATGATGCCGGCAAGACATCATGATGTTCCAAAAATATCAAATCCGTATCGCTGATCAGTATTCTTAATTCATAATATTCGTTGCAAAGTCGTCATCTAAAGAATGATGTATCTCAGTCACGCTTTGATTGTGCCTGTTCATATGAGTACCATGAGGATCTTGAAGTACATGGGTCCACACGGCCCCTAGCCTCGGGTTAAGCGGAATTAGACAAAAGTTACCAAACGTAGCGCCATAGATCTTGCACTCTACGTTCGTATTTTTTTATCAGCATGCGATATATATTGCTAAATTTGAGAAACTTTGAGTGGAGGCGTTGGTGGAATAGCCCTGTTTTATAAGTTTCTGTAACAATGTTTTGTGACGTTGATTAAAATCGTCACATTTAACACAGGATCTAGCAAATGCTACTAAGCGAGATATGTATACGCCATATGCAGGTCCCTCTGGAATATTACTGTCCAGAAAGGGATAGTTTACGATGTCGAAATTGTAATCATCTCTTTTGTCATAAAGTCGACGAGAGAGAATGCCCGCTTCATTTTTATAGAGATCTAAATATGATGTGCCTGTAGGGCTGGCTGTCTGGATCCTTCAAATCCAGTGAAGTTTTTCTAAACGGGATTATGGAGGGGATTCACACGAATCTCAAATTGCATTGAACCAGAATTTCAGTGAAAAACATTTGTTTAGTTTTGAGCCAGCGAAATCGTTTAGAATTGTGATGGGACTCCGATACTTACGGAAAACGGGTCGAAAATTTCATGTTGGGAACATCTTTCCAACTCACCGTCGACGGATGTAGGCGTTTGAATAGTAGTTTGCGATAGGGATCTGGGGTTAAAGTCAATAACCACACTGAGCGGAAACGTGGTTGCAACAGGTTTAACCCTGCCGCAAGGGGGGGGGGGGGGCTCCAAGGTAATCTCCGTTACACAAGGCACAGAACACGTTTTTATATGAAGTTGCTAACCGCATTATGCTATAGTCACCCAGGGTGTGTGTTTATAAACGGCACAAAGTCTCTAACTTGTCTTTCTCCACCATGAATCTGTTGCCACAAGAAGCTTTTACTCTGGCGGTACAGCGTCGAACTGATACGCCTTTTGGGGGAAATGTGGCGAATTTGCATAGATGATCTTTGGTCAGTGTTTTCCACAAGTCCCCATTGTTCGTCACTTAGCTGGCCGAAAAACTGGATTCACACGTAACCTTATGATTCCATGGTATAGTAAGTTCAACAGAATGACAAATGGCGCAATAAACGTTCCTGTAAGTTATCCTAGATTGGACGTCCGAAACTGGTGTAGTCTGTATCTCGTCATGAATGTCAACTTCTTCGCATTTATTGATGATGGCGTTAGATATTTTGGACGTAGTAGGACAGAGGCTCACCATGGATACACTGGTCTGTTTAGCCCATGTAGTCCAATATTCAGTCACACATGTGACGTAAGGCGACGGAGCGACGGGTGTCGATTGACCAAGGAACATCATATCCGGACAGCAGTCGGCGTAGAAATAGCACAGATCGTCGCAATGGCAATCAGCGCATTCATGAGTACACACCTTCCCGTTATGACCTACGGACGCATTGCACAACTTGGAAGTACCACAGACGAATTCGGTAACGTCCACAACGACATCACCCAGAGTTTGGTTGAAATCGATCTTGAATGTTCCGTACAGTAAATCATTTACAGAAAACGAACAATCTGTAGTATTCCGGATGGAATGAAGTTTACGTGTGGCACCTGAAGATGTTATATCGGCTCCTTCATTCATAATAAGAAACCAAAATAGTATAGAATTGACCGGAAGCATATTGGCTCGATTCAGGATTCACATTAGTACAGCAACTGGTAACTGAACATAAAAACATCGCTACTGTCAATTCCTACTATGAGCGCTGAGAGGCTAAACGTACGAAATGAAAAGAGTCATTGTGACTTTAGTTGGAAGTTAATATTTCCAAAAAACACGCGGTTTTGCAATACTGTCTCCATGCTTCGGTAAACTAATATATGATTCGTTTTATGTGTTGTTTATTCGGTATGGTCAATCATAAATTGATGGTGATGGCGGACAGGTGCATATTATTGGGTCAACAGCGTCCATAATCGATCGACATAGTGTTCTAATTAATTGTTTTCTGAAATATTAGCTACAGCTACCACGGGAGGACAACAGATGTCAAAATAGTATGATTAATAATGCCGTTGCGATATCTCTATCGCTGGGAGAGAAAACTTCTGTATTCCGCAATAGACAAACCCGACAGAGTGGCTAAATAAATACCTATGCTATACCGATGTCTATTAAATGCGTACATACGTCTTATATAAGAACTGTTGAAAGCTTCCATCAATTGCGTTTGTGAAAATAGCTCCGACATCCTTCCAACCCTGGTGGTGATTTGAAGTGTGTTATACGGGATTATATATGTGTGTGAGGGAAGAGGCGAGGAGTGTACGATTGTGGGTGCGTAATTTTGTTTGTGGCGCTGTTTGTGTTTGGAAGTGTGGAGTGTATCGAGGGGGATGACCATCAACACCACCCCGTTATTTTTCGTGGTGATTTCATATTCCAGTTAGAGATATGGGTCGTTGTATGTATCTTTACAAAGGGCTAATCTCACGGGGTAGTCACGTGCTTAACTCTTAATACGTGCACATTTCTGGTTAACCACTTCGATAAAATCATGCAACAAGCCTAGGTTAGAAAGTCTTTTAAAAGCTGTAGCAGGGAAATACTACCAATGAAACTAGCCAACAATATACAAGCTTGTAAGATGACCTTATCCTGAAGCAGTAAAAGTAGATAGAGAACAACTAGAGAGAGAGAGATCTTTGGTTACTTTGGAAGAATACAAGTGTCCAATACCGGCTGATAGAAATACATACTCTTCAAATTGTGTAAAGTTTCTGTAGAAAGTAGAAAACCACATATAGTCGCAGTCAAAATGTCAACAGTGGTACGGGGTATGTATCCATTATGCTTGATAAACCTATTGGAGCCACGTTTCCTCAGGGTGTGGTCAGATCTGTACGGCAAACAAGTGCTGTTGTGAGGCCGAATTTCACAAGAAAGCAATGTGGCTTCTGGTTGTTATATCATTGTCCTCTCTTATCAAATACCGGTAGCGACATTACGAGATCCAGTGAACCGTTAATCATTGAAACATTCTCTTCGATACGAAGAGGATTAGTAACACACAACTGGTCAAACTTAACATACAAGGCTGAACAATGTGACCCAATTGTGAACTCAACGATCCATGTTCAACAGAATGCAGTGTTCCCCATCGATATGAAAATGTGTATCGTGGTTATGGCCAAAACAATTTGGTTTTACGTTGATGTTCATGGTGAGTGCAGTTAGTTGGGTTTGGTTAGAATCATGCCACTTTGCCAATAACGGATGGAGTCATAAATGTCGATGACTAATTCAAGCCTTTGCGATGTCATCCATTCTTGCAACCTCAACCGGTTTTCCTGCCCATCAGTAGCTCTAATTCTATATGATATTCTGACCAAATTTCATGCCCATGTCGAAGTTAGACATGGGTAGATGTCGATGGCTAGAAACCATTATAATAAATAACCCATAATACATAGCTTACAAAACTTCCCAACCCCCAAGACATATTGTAGAATTCTCAAACTCAGAGAAATTTCGCTTACTTAAAATTTACCATAAAAATATTACAGCCCATTGAAGCAATTACAACACATATAAGGGAAGTGGGAAGAGGCACCTCAATCTATTTATCCGGACTTTGTACTTCTGGTGCTTGTTTTGTTTTCGGATCATAAATTCGGTTACATGGCCTTAGCAACTAGAACACACTATATTCAAGTTAATTCGTAAATATTCTACCAAATTTAGAAGAGGAGCTGAGAAATACTAGAGATATTGAATTTTTCTCCAATAACAGATAAAAAAAACATAAATGATCAAACGGAGTTCTTATTGGCCATGGGCGCCCATGGTGACCTAGCGTTCATTTACAATTCAAATCACATATGACAATATTCTGCCGTCATCAACAACACAAAAAAATGTGCGTGAATAATCAAAAGACATTTTGATTGAAAACAGTTGTTCACTTCTCTGTCGCAGGAAATTATTTTGTGTTTTGAGCCCACCATCACCCGTGGTCCGTGGTCCGTGGTCCGTGGTCCGTCAGTCCGTCGTCCATCCGTCCGTCGTCCACCCGTCCGTCGTCCGTAAACCGTCCGCACAAAAATTCTTGTTATCGCGGTTTCTCAGCAACTACTGCATGGATCTGTCCCACATTCGGTTCATAGGTTCCCGTTGGGGTCTAGTTGTGCAAGATACTTTTTCTGGTCCGATTCGAAAATCCAATATGGCCACCAGGCAGCCATCTTGGATTTCCCCATGAAACCTTGTTATCGCGATTTCTCAGGAACTACTGCGTGGATCTTTCCCAAATTCGGTACACATGTTCCCCTTGGGGTCTAATTGTGCAAGATACCTTTATGGTCCGATTCGAAAATCCAATATGGCCACAAGGCGGTCATCTTGGATTTCCTCATGAAACCTTGTTATCGCGATTTCTCAGAAACTACTGTATCAATCTTTCACAAATTTGGTACACAGGTTCCCCTTGGAGTCTAGCTGTGCACGATACATTTTATGGTCCGATTCAAAAGTCCAATATGGCCACCAGGTAGCCATCTTTGATTTCCCCATGAAACTTTGTTATTGCGATTTCTCAGGAACTGCTGAATGGATCTTTGTCAAATTTGGTACACAGGTTCCTCTTGTGGTCTAGTTGAGCACGATACCTTTTCTGGTCCGATTCCATAATCCGATATGGCCACCACGCGGCCTTCTGTGATCTTCCCATGAAACCTTGTTATCGCGATTTCTCAGGAACTACTGCATGTATCTTTCTCAAAATTGGTACACATTTTCCCCTTGGAGTCTAGTTGTGCACGATAGCTTTTCTGTTCCAATTCGAAAATCCAATAAGGCCACAAGGCGGTCATCTTGGATTTCCCCATGAAAACTTGTTATCGCGATTTCTCAGGGACTACTTCATGGATCTTTCTCACATTTGGTACACATTTTCCCCTTGGGGTCTAGTTGTGCAAGATACCTTTTCTGGTCCAATCCAAAAACCCAATATGACCACAAAGCGGTCATCTTGGATTTCCCATGAAACTTTGTTATTGCGATTTCTGCGGAACTACTGAATGGATCTTTGTTAAATTTGGCACACAGGTTCCCCTTGTGGTCTAGGATCTTCCCATGTAACTTTGCTAACGTGATTTCTCAGGAAGTACTGAATGGATCTTTCTCAAATTTGGTACATAGGTTCCCCCTGGGGTCTAGTCGTGCAAGATACCTTTTCTGGTCCGATTCCAAAATCCAATATGTTCATCAGGCAGCCATCTTTGATTTCCTCATGAAACTTTTTTATTGCGAACTGTCAGGAACTACTTAATGGGTCTTTGTCAAATTTGGTACACAGGTTCCCCTTGAGGTCTAGTTGTGCAAGATTCCTTTTCTAGTCCGATTCGATAATCCAATATGGCCACAAGGCGGTCATCTTGGATTTCCACATGAAACCTTGTTATCGCGATTTCTCAGGAACTACTGCATGAATCTTTCTCAAATTTGGTACACATTTTCCCCTTGGAGTGCAGTTGTGCACGATAACTTTTCTGGTCCAATTAAAAAATCCAATATGGCCACAAGGCGGTCATCTTGGATTTCCCCATGAAACCTTGTTATCGCGATTTCTCAGGGACTACTTCATGGATCTTTCCCAAATTTGGTACACAGGTTCCCCTTGGGGTCTCGTTGTGCAGGATACCTTTTCTGGTCAGATTCAAAATCCAATATGCTCATCAGGCAGCCATCTTTGATTTCCTCATGAAACTTTGTTATTGCGATTTCTCAGGAACTACTGAATGGGTCTTTGTCAAATTTGGTACACAGTTTCCCCTTGTGGTCTAGTTGTGCAAGATACCCTATCTGGTCCGATTCGAAAACCCAATATGGCCACCAGACGGCCATCTTGAATCTTTCCGTGCAACTTTGTTATCGCGATTTCTCCGGAACACATTTTCCCCTTGGAGTCTAGTTGTTCAAGATACATTTTCTGGTCCAATTCAAAAATCCAATATGGCTACAAGGCGGTCATCTTGGATTTCCCCATGAAACCTTGCTATCGCGATTTCTCAGGAACTACTTCATGGATCTTTCCCAAATTCGGTACACAGGTTCCCCTTGGGGTCTAGTTGTTCAGGATACCTTTTCTAGTCCGATTCGAAAATCCAATATGGCCACAAGGCGGTCATCTTGGATTTCCCCATGAAACCTTGTTATCGCGATTTCTCAGGGACTACTTCATGGATCTTTCCCAAATTCGCTACACAGATTCCCCTTGGGGTCTAGTTGTGCAACATACCTTTTCTGGTTCAATTCGAAAATCCGGTACGGCCACAAGGCGGTCCTCTTTGATTTCCCCATGAAACCTTGTTATCGCGATTTCTCAGGGACTACTTCATGGATCTTTCCCAAATTTGGTACACAGGTTCCCCTTGGGGTCTCGTTGTGCAAGATACCCTTTCTGGTCCGATTCGAAAATCCAATATGTTCATCAGGCATTTCTGGTCCAATTCAAAATGTGTACCAAATCTTGGATTTCCCCATGAAACATTGTTATCACGATTTCTCAGGAACTACTTCATTGGTCTTTCCCAAATTCGGTACAAATGTTCCCCTTGAGGTCTAATTGTGCAAGATTCCTTTTCTAGTCCGATTCGATAATCCAATATGGCCACAAGGCGGTCATCTTGGATTTCCCCATGAAACCTTGTTATCGCGATTTCTCAGGAACTACTGCATGGATCATTCTCAAATTTGGCACACATTTTCCCCTTGGAGTGTAGTTGTGCACGATACCTTTTCTGGTCCAATTCAAAAACCCAATATGGCCACAAGGCGGTCATCTTGGATTTCCCCATGAAGCCTTGTTATCGCGATTTCTCAGGGACTACTTCATGGATCTTTCCCAAATTTGGTACACAGGTTCCCCTTGGGGTCTCGTTGTGCAAGATACCTTTCCTGGTCCGATTCGAAAATCCAATATGTTCATCAGGCAGCCATCTTTGATTTCCTCATGAAACTTTGTTATTGCGATTTCTCAGGAACTACTGAATGGGTCTTTGTCAAATTTGGTACACAGGTTCCCCTTGTGGTCTAGTTGTGCAAGATACCCTTTCTGGTCCGATTCGAAAATCCAATATGGCCACCAGGCGGCCATCTTGAATCTTCCCGTGCAACTTTGTTATCGCGATTTCTCCGGAACTACTGCATGGATCTTTCTCAAATTTGGTACACATTTTCCCCTTGGAGTCTAGTTGTGCAAGATACATTTTCTGGTCCAATTCAAAAATCCAATATGGCTACAAGGCGGTCATCTTGGATTTCCCCATGAAAACTTGTTATCACGATTTCTCAGGAACTATTTCATGGATCTTTCCCAAATTCGATACACAGGTTCCCATTTGGGGTCTAGTTGTTCAGGATACATTTTCTAGTCCGATGCGAAAAATCCAATATGGCCACAAGGCGGTCATTTTAGATTTCCCCATGAAACCTTGTTATCGCGATTTCTCAGGAACTACTGCATGGATTTTTCTCAAATTTGGTACACATTTTGCCCTTGGAGTTTAGTTGTCCACGATACCTTTTGTGGTCCAATTCAAAAATCCAATATGGCCACAAGGCGGTGATCTTGGATTTCCCCATGAAACCTTGTTATCGCGATTTCTCAGGGACTACTTCATGGATCTTTTCCAAATTCGGTACACAGGTTCCCCTTGGAGTCTAGTTGTGCAAGGTACCTTTTCTGATCCGATTCGAAAATCCAATATGGCCATCAGGCGGTCATCTTGGATCTTCCCATGCAACTTTGTTATCGCGATTTCTCATTAACTACTCCATGGATCTTTTTGAAATTTGGTACACATTTTCCCCTTGGAGTCTAGTTGTGCAAGATACATTTTCTGGTTAGATCCGAAAATCCAATATGGTCACCAGGCGTCCATCTTGGATCTTCCCATGCAACTTCTGTTATCGCGATTTCTCATGAAGTACTGCATGGATCTTTCTCAAATTTGGTACACGGTTTCCCCTTGTGGTCCAGTTGTGCAAGATACCTTTGTTTGGTCTGATTCGAAAATCTAATATGGCCGCTATGTGACCATCTTGAATTTCCCTTTGAAACATTGTTATCGTCAATTCTCAGGAATTGCTTCATGGATCTTTCTGAAATTTGGTACACAGGTCCCACATGGGGCCTAGTTGTGCAAGATACCTTTTTGGTCCGATTCGAAAACCCAAGTTACGCTTAAAATTAGTAAAGTATTCCCGAGTTGTGACGTTGCATCACACGAGTCGGCGGATCAAACGGTGGGACATATTCTATATAGTGACTATAGAGAATATCCATACCTTCACCTTCCATATCAAGGAGTTCAAATAATTCACAATTAAAATATATTTCTTCAAATTGTAAATTAGTTTTCTTAGTCCAGTGAACTGTTTCGTCTGCCGACTTGTCGGATAAAGGGACGTATCTCTTGTGAGACAGCGTTACAACTTGACAACTTTAGACTAATGCGTGTTTCGACCCAAGGGAGATAATCAGGATTCAGACACTTTCGAAGTTCTTTTTTTTTTCTCTCTTTTTTTTTATTAACGCTCTTTTTCCAATTCATTTACAAACATATACAATAATATATTGGACATCATGGACAGAAAAAAACACAGAAGTACATAAATACCACATCCTCGCCTGCACGATCTTTACACAACACACATCAATTTGAGAAGAATATTTCTTTACTTTTGCGCCCATATAAACCATTTTTATCTGAGCTGATTGCGTTTGTATTTCACTATTAGGATACGAAATAGTTTTCTAGTATATGCCATTTTTTATAAAAGTTCTCTGTCGAAAATTTTGTATTTGCTATGAGTTTCTCAGTTCTGTATTGTTCTTGGAATTTCTGAAGAAGAATATTAATATGTAATGTCGAGTTTTTGAATTTATTGGTATAAATATATCTTTTCGCAATCAGCATTAGGGTGTTCAGCAAGTATTGCTGCATATCCTAGCCACATATTATTTTATCATTTGTAAGATAACACTTTATTGTTACTGTATCATTTAGCCATCTCTGCATATCAGACCACAATTTTTTAACCATTGGACAAAGAATCATCAAATGTTCTATACTTTCTTTTTCTTCTTTGCAGTATGAACACAGATTATCATTTCTTTTTCCTATTTTTTGCAAGAAAGAATTTGTACAGAGAATTCTGTGTAGAATTTTATATTGAAAATCACGGAGTTTTGTTTCCTGAGTACTTTTAAAGTTATTTGCATAAGTTTCCCCCCACTCTATATCTGAACATGGCTTCAAGATTTCATTCCAGGCTTCTATGGATTTGGACTGCACTGTACTTTCCATGTTATTTTGAACATCATAGAATATTCTACCACCTCTCTTTTGCCTTATTAATATTTTTTTCTCAATCCGTAAAACTGGTGAATGCATGTCAGTAACTGAAGAACTTCTTGCCAATATATCCTTCCAGTGCTTCGGGATCGATTTTAATAAATGTGTGTAGTCTAAAAATATTCCTTTGATACCATATTTTCTTTTTTGTTCAGCAAATTCAAAAAATCCCCCTTGTAAATTAACAATATCACGTATGTATTTAATACCATTTTTGAGCCAGTTTTTAATAATAATTGACTGTTTCAATTTGCTGTTGAGCCACAAAGGTTCGTCTAAAATATCTGATATGGATTTTGGATTAAGTTTGACACGCAGTTGTTTCCAGGCAAAAAATGTGTCTTTCCAAAAAGGATTTGATATATTATCAATTACTTTATTAAAGGTGAAATGCAAAGGTTTATCTAAATCACTTGATATTTGCAGTAAGATTGGAGAAATAATGTGTATATTAATTTCCTTTCAGTTTTAAAACATTTGCTTAAGCCTAATAAAGTTAAAAACTAAAAAATGTAACGCTATATTATTTACGAAATTTCCATCCGTACATGATTACCTCCCCCTGGGGGCGCTGCGATACGTGACGTGGCAGTGGGACCAGCACAGTCTGCACAACATGATGTAGCCTCATTGCATTGTATGGAAATAGCTCACATAGATAAGCTAGGCTATTGCTCACGAAGCCCTTGCTTGTGTCATTCACGTTCACTGAAACGCACTAACAGGTTGGTCATCATTCGCTACGGGGGATAAAAGAAAAAGTCGGAATTTACCAATCTGTATTTCCGATTCTCTCGGTATGTCGCCCACGGCCCCTGCAGTGTCGCTGATCCTATCGTTGTCTGCTGGTTCTTTGTTCACAATAGGTTCGTGTTGATAAGGCAGGGGCACCCCTGCACTAACCATTGCTGTGAATTCTTCTCAATTCCTCTTCAGAAGAAGAGGAAGAATTGTAAGAAAATTCCTCCGCATCGCTGTCGCTGTCTACATTCATGTTAGCCGCCATTTTTTTTAGTGTGGTTCAATTATGACGTCACAGCCTTTGGTGGAAAAGCTTCGAATCAAGGGGAGATAAGCGATGCACTGTTTTCAAGCGGCTGATCATATACGTGTTTTATTTCTCTTTAAAAAATAAAACTTATCACCAGATTTCGTTCATTGATGGCTGTATAATTTATTATCATCATAAAAAGGAGAGGGAAATGCTTTTTTCTTACTTTTATTACCTTTGCATTTCACCTTTAAGATAGCTATCGCCCATGTTCCACAAATTCGGTGTTTCGGACAACTCGCTGTTTATTATATTTTGCCATTTTCTATTATATTTTGCCATTTTCGAAGTTTCAACATTACTGCGCGGATCCCTTCGGTATTAAGTATTGTACCATCTTACTATTTTCGACCCTGGTATCTTAAAAAAGATATATCAACCTAGCCCAGTAAACAGAACAAAATTAGCATTCGTTCCTAATTATAAAATCTTAAGTATGTTTCACAGCTTATGCCAAGAGATCAAATAGATTTGTCTTCGCTTCCAGTACCCAATGATGACACGTGCAAACAAGAGCCCAGGGGGCTTCAATATACGCCTGTATATCTGGAATTACATTGGTCCAAATTTCAAGGTGGTTTAATAGCCTTGATTCCAATTGGTAGCTAGCAATCCAGAGAAAGGTCTACAATTTTGTGCTTCTGAGAATGTAACATATATCAGATCTGAATGATTAACTAAAATGGGTTTAACTTTTAGTAACTAGTAGACCTTGAAGCAAGAGCCGAGAGCTCACATATCTCACTGAAATCGAGAATAGTCAAACACAGGAGAATAGTAGTTTTCCTGCAAATGGATTCCTTTCAGCCGAGAGAACTTTTCATGAAGGAAGAAGAAATTGATGAAGTAAACCTTTGTTCTTGAGTTAATAAACAGTTATGAAGTTCATCAAGGACCCTCTCCCCATCGAATTAGTAAATGTATGGTTTTTATTTCACAATATTTTAACTAAATTGTAGCTGTTTCAAACTCCACAGGACAAATGCCATAAACATGTAGGGGAGAGAACTCTGAAAACTTGATTCAGTTTTGTGGGACTGTGTGACCTTGACCTTTGACAAATTGATCTCAAAATGTATGGCTTCTCTTCGCCATGCGAGTATGGTATACTCAAAGTTTGGTACCAATCATACCTTGAAACTAGAGATATCACATACACGACCTCATCTTCGACAGGCATATGAAAATGTGACTTTTAATGATTTCTTGATTTTGGGGCCACAGTGACCTTGACCTTTGACCCACATTTTGGTATGTAACACATGTCCCTCTAATGTATCTACTGGGAGAAAAAAGTTATTTTTGATGATTTTCTTATTTTGGGATCACAGTGACCTTGACCTTTGACCTTGACCTCAATTTTGGTACATGACATCATCTTCCCTCAGTGTACCAATGGACACAAAAAATCATGGTTTTTAACAATTTCATAATTTTGGGGTCACAGTGACCTTAACTTTCGGCCTTGACCTACATTTTGGTACGTGACACATCATGTCCCCCTAATATATCTACTGACACAAAAAAGTAATCTTCAAAAAATTCTTGATTCTGGGATCACAGTGACCTTGACTATTAACCTTGACCTGAATTTTGGTACATGACAAAATGGTCTCCCCTTAATATATCAATGGACACAAAAAAATCAAGATTTTTAACAATTTCATGATTTTGGGTCACAGTGACCTTGACCTACATTTTGTTATGTGACACATCGTGTCCCCCTAATGTATCTACTGACACAAAAAAAAAGTTATTTTTAATAATTTCCTAATTTTGGGGACAGTGACCTTTGACCTTCGACCTTGACCCAATGTTTGGTATCCAACACTTCATTTCCCCATATTTCCCCACAAAAAAATTAGAAAGTTTTAATGATTTCCTGATTTTTCGGTATCACTGACCTTTGACCTTGACCTACATTTGGTATGCAACACATCGTCTCCCCCTATGGCATCCACTCACCAAAAATTAGAACTGTAGATAGAAAACTATCAATGATCAATGATTTTCTGATTTTAGGCAAAAGTGACCTTTGACCTCTGACCTCGACCTGAATTTCGGTACGCGACACATCGTCTCCACCTGGCGTATCCACTCACAAAAAATTGCAACTCTGGACCTCTGACCTTTGACCTCTGATCTCGACCTTCATTTTTGTACGCGACACATCGTGTCCCCGTAGGGTATCCACTCACCAAGAATTGGAACTGTAAATAGAAAAGTGTTCCAGATATAGACCGGACACGGGGGACGGACAGACGGACGGACGGACAGACGGACAGACGGACGGAAACCGCCATCACATAATACGTCCGCCTTTTTGGCGGGCGTATAAAAAGTACTACAAAACGAAGATTAATGATCCTCCGGACATTCACTTTCAGACTAACTTTGCTCTTTTCTCTTGTACTATAACAATTGACATAAGTACTGTTTCTAGAAATCTTGAACCTCCTGAAACTTAGAAAGATAATATTTTGGTGTTTTCTAGTGTTCCTTTTTCGATCCTTTTCGCTCAGATTCGAAATTCTGTAAACAAAATTACAAATCAACCGTTTGTTCTTAGTAATAATGGACAAAAAGATCCTCTTCTCATTAGCTTACAATTATCGGACAATGGTGGGCGCCAAGATCCTTCAGGATCTCTCGTTCTTTTAAGTTTCATTTCGTACATATTTGAAATTGACACTCACTGTCGTATAAAAAAGGTACAATTTTTTTAATGAATCAAGACTCACTCAGGATTTTAATGTGTGATATATTTGGACAGACATCAGTTTGACGATTAGTATTTTTCGGGAATTGTAAGATCTTTTCCAGGATACATAACTGATGTTCCCGGTTCAGCATAATGTCGCGCGCTGAAATAAACACACAGGATTTGAGATTTTCTCTGTCTTCTACAGAAATATTGTGCTTTCCAATAATTAGAATAATAATAATTGGTAATAGTATCTAGTAATATGATATACATCATATGTTAGATATTTGAGCTTCCGAGTTAGCATATCTAATTCCGCTCAAGGTGAGGCAAGGTGCCGCGAGGTTACTTTGTAGTCTCTTCATGAACACACGCAATAAAAGTGCGGCTTAGATACTAAGGCTACGTCCGATAATCCTTCTCATTCTAGAACGTAATATCTGAATGTACCGTGCCTAGATTATTAAGCCTTCCTGTGGAGTCATATGTTTCATTTTTAGTCGCCAATCGTGAACTTTTCCCACCACTTATACATCTTCAAGACGAATAGAGACTGCTATTAACCGTAATGCTATTACGTTTGGTTAAAATTATGTAAATGTTGTAAATTCAACCACGTATATTTTTTTACAAAAGACGATCTAAAGTTCCTACACGACTGATTTTATTTGTAGCAAAAATTTCAAACATAATATATAAAGCCAAAAATTTTCAAAGCATAGATTATACTCAATGTAAATAATGTAGGATAAAAGAGCAGTAATAAAGTTTAAACGCAGCCATCGTATGTATATAGTAAATGAACTTTATCTTTATCTTGTGTGAATCTTTCAACCATTTATGTATACCCACAAAGACGTTCCATAGTACATAAACAATAATATATATATAGTGATATATATTTGACCATCTATAAAGACACTATATATTATATAATCTGATTATAATAGACAATCTTTCAAAGAGATACAGATGTATTAAAACGATCAATTGCACATATACAGTAATATGTATTTAATACATATATAAGGCATATCTATATTCAATGAAATATTGTGTACAATATACAATAAATAATATACATTTAATAGGCAAACTTTCAAAGGTGTACACATGTATTTAAGACGATCAAAGCAATAAGTGTTAAAATGTGAGGGTAAAATTTAACAATAGTTGGACTGTCCCAGCTCCCTAGTTAGTATATCTTAAATTTGTAAAGGAAGTATCTGCTGATTTCAGATTACTGTCCGTCTTTGCGTAAATGTCTGGCTGTTTTCCTTTGGAAATTGCCTTTAACATTTTCCAAATCCGCTTGTTAGCACAATAAGCCATAAAGATTAGCAAACCTTGACTTCCGGTCAGCACTATAAAGAGGTACCACAGAACATCAAGCTGAAAGATGGCGGCCACAATTCCGAAAACCCACGTGAACCCGAAAAGAAAGGAGAGTTTAATATACACGTATACGTGTTGTCTGTTTGTTCTGTTTGATACTTCTTTCATATCTGGAACATTCCGTATTGCCATTATTGTACGAACGAACCAGATCATGTTACAGAGAAGCATCAATCCCAATGGAGCAATGAAGAAAACTATAAGTGTGTTGGAGCCTTTCAAAAAACAGATATCGCCTCCATAACCCATCTCGCTCCCATCGGACATAGAGAGATGATAGGTAATACAAGATAATATAATTATGATCGGTGACAGGTTGCAGAACAGAGCGTATCGAACTAACCGCTTTGATTGACTCAAGGTATCCCGCGCAATAGCTATGCCCGTAAAGACTTTGTGCATGTGATAGGCAGATATCGACATCCATGCAAACGCCACAAGCCAGAAGTAGTGGATCGTAACCCCTACAGCTTGACACAGAATCACGTTATCTGTCCAACTGGTTCCGATTAAGAAGAAGAGCTGAGCAAAGAACAAATGGAAAACAAGCGCCATCGTATTTTTACCTGGCACTGTTCGAAGCTGAGGTATGACACAATAAATTACGAAAGTCAGAGATAGTCCTACAAGAGATAAACTAATGCATACTAAAGACACCAGAGCCATTGCAAGGTTATTCGATGTGCCCTTATAGAATGTCCTCGAACCTGATCCATTATTGGATTCTTCGAGAGTAGTTTGAATGAATGCTACTACATCAGAACAGAGTTGCAACGTCTCTCCGCAGTACAACAGCCTTGACCCATTCAGATAGATGGTGTGATTGTCATATTCCAAAGAGGTGAGCTGGTGATGGTAGGTAAAGTTGGCCACTCTCAGATCATATTCTAAAAAGGCACAATCGAGGATATGTTCGACTCTGGGAAATTCCACATGTTCAAGACAATCAAATCTGTCACAGTCGCTGTCAAGTAGGGTAGGAGGATCGTCAATCACATCAATACCTAATTCGAAGTAATCATTCATCCAATGATCGTCCCGATAGCAAGGCACTGGTGCAGACGACATAGTTATATTATTGTCCTCTTTGGAGTATATCCAAGTACGACTGATTATGTCTTTCAGGGTATGTTCCATATCTTTTAATTTTCGCTCTGACGTCGTCACCACCTGTCCAAATATTAAGATCACGTTAATTTCAGGAAGAATAGGGAAACTTTCTTCGATTCCTGGTCCAACAGGAAGAAGCTGTGCGTTCATATATTTGTGTGACGGTTGTATTACCAACGGAGTGAATATGAACGGTGAAAATGGAGCTAAAATATCCCTCAGTTCCTTCTCATATTGGGTGGAAACACCATTGTCCCAAGAGTTCAAAGATCCCGAATTTGGACTTATCATTACAGAAAATGAAAATCCCAATCCCTTTGTTGACGAGAAAGCATAATCACATTCACCGTCTACTAGAACACGTCTTGGAGAGCATTCAAGTCCCCGGCAAAGTCTCTGTAAAAGATTAAGGCAATAATGATTATTTGTTTGAGCTAGTACATTTATTAATAACCTACATTAGACCAGTGTGAAGCATTATGAACTGTTTTCTCCATATATTATCCTTCTATTCCATCAAGCATGTTCTCACAACGTACAGCCTAGAATATATTAAGACAAGATATTACCTACCAAAAATGGATCAAACACCTGGTCATTCTCACACGAGAAGATGTCCATCTCGTTCTCTTGTGTAATGTCATCCTCCGAATTAAAATCGAGAAGAACGCTGAGAGGGAAAGGTAATCCTCTAGGAGCAACTCTTGAAAACGGCATATCTCTGTTCAGGATGGCGCCGTTACAAATTGCGCAGAAGATATTTGTGTATGAGGTAGGAAGATAGGATGAGCCGTAGTAATATGAAGTGTGACTAAATAACCCACAAAGATGTTCTACCAATGGAATCCTCGATATCCAACCACCTGTGACGTTACAGGTGTCTATTGATGCAGGATAGCATGGCCTCGTCGCTACTTCAGAAGGCGGAAAGCTAGTGACTTTACAACCCCAAGAATTTAAAACAAGTTTCCATAACTCTTCTCTGGTGGTAGCTTTGCTCAAGCCTGCATCTGGGTCACACTTAACTTCATGTCTCCATGGTTTGGGGTCGGTGACGCCATGACACTTGGCACAATAGATGTTTCTGTAGGTGACCTGGAAATCTATGACGGACACTGGGGTTGCTTGATCTCTGTAATGCTTATCCGGATGATTACATTTTGATAAAGTGTCTTTGTGTTTGTCCGAAGGGTTATCAGGGCATTGACTTACCATAAATACGTCAGAATCATTTGCCCATGTTGTCCAGAAACCTGCGACGCATTTTAAATACCGAAAAGGAACTGGTGGAATGTTTACGGAGTCTTGAAATAATAAATCCGGACAACAGTCTCCGTAGAAGCGGCACATTTCGTCACACTGACAGTCCGGGCATTCGAAGGTACGCAAACCATATTCGGTCATATTCGTATCAGGCTGACATAGCTTAGATGTTCCGCATACGAACTTTGTCACGTCCGTGGCCAGGAATCTCTCAGACTTGTTTGGTAAGAAGCGGTAATATGGGTCGTAAGGAGTAATGGGTGCCTCTGTATAATTGTCCCCTGCTTCAGTGGAGCTCTGTGTTGTTGGGTCCAACGGAGTTCGACTGGTGGAGACATTTGTGTTGTTTTCCACAATTGAACTGGTGGAGATATTTGCTTTGTTTCCCTCGTTTATAAACGACGTGTGATTGATATTTATCCCTGTAACATTAGCAGGAATGTTTCCACCACATATACAGGTCGCTTGAAAACACAGCACATATGCGAGAATGGAAACCAGTATAGCAGGATATGGTGTTAGTATCGTAGCCATGTTTGTAGCGAAATATACTCTCTCGATCAAAATCTGTGTGTCGAATGATAATCGGTTAGAGTAACTGTTTATATATTATGCATTTCCGATTCATATTATCAGGCTAAAAAAGTAAAGGTGTGTGCGGAAATAATGTATTAATCAAATGTCCTTTGGGAAATATGTAGTTACACATCAGTAATCTACTAATAGCTTGGACGGTGACATTCAGTTCCCCAGTTCTCGTGGTGAAGGTTATGACCTTATCTAATTGACGATCCATGTTTACCAGGAACATGTTGATAACAAATATCATTGCTCAGTAAAACAGTACAGTGATAAATGGTTGTTTTTTATTTGTTCTAGAGAGTGATTTCTGTCAGAGAAGAGTCAGATTTTGAAGTTTCGTTCCACGCGAAAGAGTAAAAACAAAAAGCACTTTATTTTTGTGACAGCGCATTAATTCTCTGTATTAAGGGAATACTTCATTTATACAAGCCCTAATTTACTGTTTAGTCAGTAATTTATAATTTACTCATTTATGCGTTTTGTTGAAAATCGTTAACCTTATCGGTTACCATACTAAATTAATCGGTTTTGGCGACTCGAGCCAATATAATGAGTACTTGAGAGGGCAGCTTGAAGGCTGGTCGATGAGTGCACATAGCAGATTAACGCTCGAGTGATATAAACTTTCCAATATTAATAGAATATACGAGTGCCGATACACCCCGTCATCTTGTCTGGATCGCGGAGACAGGGAAGAAAGACATGTAGGCCCAACCAAACCAGAGTAATACAATAAAACAATGAACATATACTCTAACATAAATGTGTTGGATTGCGGATCTTGCATTGCAACATCCGTGGTTGGATATACACGATTTAGTGTAGTAGCGTAGAAATCCTGAAACCAAGATCCCTGCTCTACTAGTTATACGTTACTCTTGCCATGAAGAGGTAGGAATAACATGTAAAAATATATATAAAGTCCCTATCCAAGGCGCGAGATAAATGTTCCGGGCACAGTCTCGTCCATTCGCGACTGCTCGGACTATTCCGTCGAAGTCAAAAAACCTCGCGCATTAATGATGTAAGGATTTTACAGCTCTTACATGTAAACCGTGATCCGTCGCACGTGAGGCACATCACATACTGTGGGATGTGTTGCAGCTCACATAGTCTCTCTTATCAGGAGATAAGATATATATACAAATGAAATGGACATTCTCTTGATTCTACCCGGGAAGGATCTCTTCTAATTTGAGGTGTTTCTCCTGGTTTCTCTTTTTGAGTTTCC
>JAVTVY010017645.1:0-62441 GCA_036873755.1 Hanleya hanleyi
ACTCTCGTTATAACTTATATTTAGTATGACATATTCATGCAAAAAAATTCTGAAATATCTGTTATACCTTTCTCTAGAATTCGTTTTTGAAAACGTAAAAAGATGTGTCCCAGTTTGCCCCACTATGGGGTACACTGGGACACCCACTGGGGTGCGATGGGGCAATAATCAAAATACGTGTTATTTCAAGTATATACTGATATGTTTCATAGGAGTTTAGAAGATTCAACAGCGATGGTTAAGTTAGTTGCATTTCAGACCACTGCCTCACGTAAAATATTTCCCAGGGGCCAAATTTGAGAAAAAAATAGTTTTTTTATGATTTTCATTTCAACGAAAGCAATTGCTTTTGAAAGTTTTATTAAAACTTATCAAATCTGATAGGGTTAGAAATTAATATAATCTAGGAAACAAAATAATGCATTTTGATACCATTTTAGTGTCAAATAAATTTCACCATTTGATTAATATTGTCCCAGTGTGCCCCAGCAAAAGTGTCCCAGTTCGCCTCAGATGCATGATATTTTCCATTTTATGAAAAAAAACTGGTACATACATCTGAGATAATAAATTGACATAATTTAAATTGTACCTTTGTCCATCTTTTCTCAGTAGTAAAAAAACAACAATGAAGTACTGCTGAAAACTTGGTATAACAAAATATCAACTTTAGTCCTCAACATTTACTTCGACTGCTCAATAACAGTTTTTTTGCTCGTAATTTTTTACCAATGCTAGTTTTTGTTTGTAATCAATATAGGTGTTGTATGGGGGTGGTAGATTTCTGCTGATAATGTTGTAATGTGCTTCCGGTACTTAACAAAGGAGCTAGACGGCTTGTCCCACTGTGCCCCATGTCCAACTGTACCCCAATCTCCTCTATTGAACACGTCAAAGAAACTGCCTCACAAAAGAACATTATGATTAATCACTTAATCTCTATTTTTTTTAAGAAAATATGAAAATAGACCGTCCAACATATGCAGACTTTGCAAAATATGGAAAAAGAACCAACGGGGGAAAAAAAGAAGAAAAAAAAACAATCCTGACATTTATTCATTTGTTAAAATCTTTATTTACATATGTAATTGTTGGATATTCCCCAATCAAAATATATAGTTGTGGGCTCGTGTCCACTTTTGGGATAAGCTCATTCAGCTCGTGTCCATAAGGGCTCCTCTCTTAATAGGTCACCTGTCCAATTGGGATCCTGTTCTTAAGCGCTCTTGTCCAGGACCCCAAACGTTCACCTATCGCTTATTAATAAACGGCAAAAACAGCTCATAATTTATTTCAATTTCTGGGTTAAAAGTGGATAGATTTTTGGTTAACTTTCTCCTTCATTGTTGTTATATTTTAGTAAGGTTCATCAACTGATGAGACCACACTTTACCGTCATGACTATATGAGGACATTAAGTTGCCTACATTGGTAATGTAACTGTTCAAGCGTTTCAGAATTCAAATCGAATAAAGACAGAAAAAAGTTCCTCGATGTCAAAATAGTGAGTCGTGATCTCACTATCACGAAGGTATGAATCTGTTGAGAATGGACCCAGAGTTCAGACACAGTTGAAACGTGGTCGAAGGGAGAGAACTTCTATTATGCTGAAAACTGGGGATTTCCCGTGACGCATGCGCCCTGTGGATATTCTGTTTTGGAGCGGAACTAACTTTTCTCAGTGACTAATAATACATTCGTCGACACCGAAAGCTTCATATTAGATTGTACGAAAAGTAAAGATTGAGTAGAAAAGCTTGAAAGGTGGTACAAACCACCACGGAGGACCCTGAATCGAATCAACCACCGAGTCACCAGATTTGACAGCAGAAATGTAACAACAACAACATAATAAATGAAACAGAAAGTGAAAGTGACCCTTCGTCTTCAGAAAGTCACTTTTGTGCTGCAGCATTCAGTCACGTGATTTGGTGAAGTCACGTGATTTCATGGCCTAAGGTCACGTGGTTTCATGGCCAAGGCTACCTGCTTCGAGTGCATAGGAACTATCCTTAACCTTTTGTGCCATTAACACTCGCCTTGTACTTGTGGTAACTGAGTCTCACAAGACTGACTGCTGTGTAGACTGATAGAATCATATGAGTTCAATTTTAACATACGGTATTCTGGCATTTCCGAAGAAGTTCAGTTTATCGACTGGAGACTAGAGAATTTATGACGGTGTATCTTCATTAGGAAATAATGACATCTAACGCAACAAACCATGAGGGATATATAAAAACTGCAATCTCAAAGGTAATAATTTCAACAACTATACTGACCTTCAATCAGTCTCATTTGCTTGACCACACGACGGATAAATTCTGACAGTTTGTCTGGCTGGGTTCAGAGAATTCTCTTTCCCCAAAAGCACCAAAGGGCTGCATGACCTTATCACAGTAAAAATGATTTTTAGAAAATATTTGGGTGTTCTACAAAATTTAACTCTTAAATATTTGTTAATAGATACTTTCCCTTCTATTGCAACATGATCCATTTCATTCTTCACCTATTACAAGATGGTAAGAATAGAACTCAGATTCTCAGACATCTTGTCATAAGAGGCGACTAACTGGGGCACCTATAGGGTTCCCTGGTGTGAAAAGGAATATATGACCCCACCTTTGGGGTCACCAGTGTAAAAATGAATAGGACCCAAATGTGGTGATATAATTGAAAATATAGTTGAAAGAGACATTAAATCATATTCACTCACTCACTCTTCATTTGTTTCAATGAAATCACAAGCTGGCCCTGTTTTCTGTTTGGAATGAGGTAGATTTTAACAGCGCTAAATCATGTGAAGAATAAGATAGATCTAAATCATCTTTTTAGATAGATAGATTTTTGGTACATGTAGTTGAGTGTTGTAGAAAGGCCGAATATATTTTTGATTTTTTTTTTTACTGGGATGATGAGTTTACACAACCCCAATCTCATGCAAAATTAGTGAGTTTTGGGAGAGAGAACTGTGACCCCAGCCAGACAATCTTTCAGAAATTATTTATGTGACTGAAGGGCTAGAGGAAGTTTGAACTATTGGCCCATGTGGTATCCTGATATCATTTCCACAAATTAACACATCTGATTCTCAGCCCTCTAGTCTTTCATCTTTGACTCAAATAAATTCATTCCCATTGACATGGTTGATGTCAAGCCGAACAAAACCTGGATGAATGTATAGTGTTTAATGTTTTACCATACCCTGACCTCTGTGACAGAAAATGAGCCCAATGAGCTTCTCAGAAAGGGACTACAGCATACCTTTTCAATTGCCATCTATTTATTACATCCCAAGTGGACCAACCATCGGAAAATGTACTCGGTCTGTACTCGGTGTGTAAACCTGTACGTTTGTGGAAAGAGGTTCATTGTTGACTCCAGAAAACGACTTTTTCAATTTCTCTCTGCCAAATTGATCAGACAGCCTTCCACATTCTCCACGAAAGTGACGATGTGGTATCCACTTCAAGCTTCTCTCTGCCGAGTCAATCAGATGGACTTCCACCAAGATTACCATATTCTCTGTGATGCGGTAGTTTTACAACTTCTACTCATTTCAGTAAGCTAGACCTGGATACTACATCATCAGTTTCGTGGAGAAGGTCTGTCTGATTGATTCGGCAGAGGAAAATTGAAAAAGCCATTTTTGGAGCCAAGAATGAACTCCTTTCCACAAATAGACAAGTTTAGGTAGACAAGTTTAGGTATTTCAACGGTTGGTCCATTTAGGATGCACTGAATCATGATGGCGATTTGGACAGATTTTTTATCTCCATGGTTTTTAACAGAATCTCATGAAGATGTGGTAATGTGATATTTTCATGTAATGGGGATCGCCAGCCACACTAGGCGGCGCTAGTGCTCCATCAGGTAAAGAAGACGTGGCGTCATAAAATGAACAATTATAACGCTGTTACATTATGACGTTGCCTTTGTGACGTCCAGAAGAACGACATGGGCATGCACCATTTACCTCTTGGTACACGTAGCCACCCGGCGTCAGTCCGAGCTGGCGAACCCCATTGTAAATTGTTGTAATAAAGTTGAAAGAAAAAAATAAACTAAAATCGATCTAAATGTCTCTTGCATGAAACAAAACCTATTGTGAATGACCTAGATGTATAAAGAGTGCAGATTCTTCCATCCTGTCGGCTATATAGCTGAAATATTGCTGAACGTGACGTTAAACCCTAATTCTCTCTTTCCTGTCAGCCATTGTGGGCTTTTATTTCTTTTCTTTCCCAAATTCTCTCTTACGCTTGATACTATCTTTGTTGCCATCCTATTTAAAATTCTAAATATTTTTTCTTTTCATTCCAGTATAAATATCCTGATCAAACAAAGAGAGATGTTCTCAGTGTTTTTACGAGTTATACAGACCTCCGACCAAAGGTAGAGCCTTACGGTAAGATTGTTCATACCTTGATGTCGAAACACCATGTTTGTGTTCGTGATGGTAAATATCCAAGTCACATGACGATAGTAGGGCCTACATGTACATGCATTAACATCATTGGCAAATCTTAATTTCTGCATTTTCCTGCCAGTATTATTTACAACAGACTTGACATTCTTAACAAACAATGTTTAAAGATGTATTCAACCTGCGAATGTGACATATGTTACAACAGGTACAAAATAAAACAAATTTGACCACAAAAAAAAACTAAAATTGTTTCTTCACGAGAAAATAAAAGGAATTGATCTTAAAAAATAAATGGCCTGGCATGTCGTTCATTTTTTTGACAGCCATGTCAACAAGCGTACACACATGTAGTGCATTCTGCCTACATATACATGCTCTGCCAATTTACTGAACCTTGGGTATGAGCCATGACTTAATTCCATGACTGCAGCTGTTCAGCATTCAGATTTTTGAAAATTTAAACATCGCACAGTGACATCATTTTCCTTTCATACAACACATGTTCAATGACTGAACAGAAAACCTGTCAAAGCGGGCAGAGTTTCAATTTTCTCTGACAAGATATTCTTTTATTCGTTATAAGCTATATGGCAATCCCACTATCATCTGATATAACTCCTACGATGCTTTAGTAAACTTTGCAGGTGAAAAACTCACAGGAGAGACAAAGTCCATCGTTTTTAAGGCTGATTACATCTTTGATATGTATGTTGCAAATGTTTGTAAGTTGCTTTCCACAATTGACAAATTATACTAGATTGACATTCTGACAATTCAAGACAAATATGGAAGAGACCATAATCACAGTTCAGGGGCGTCGTTGGGGGGGGGTCGTCAGGTGCGAACGACCCCCCTTGGACGCGCCAAAAAAAAACAGAAGAAAAAGAAAGAAAAAAAAAAAAAAAAAGGAGAAAACAAAACAAAAAAGCAAAAGGGAAAAGAAAGGAATAAAAAATGTCCGTCTCCAGGCTCGTAAGCATGCTCCGTTCCAGTAGTGATGCGTGACCACGACTTTCCGTTTTATGGTCATAAAGTGGATTATGAAAGAGCTAGCTCTGTTCATGAGACTCCACCCTCGACGGATACAGCAGGGGAACCCTCGACGGATAAAGCAGGCGAATTTACTATTCAATTAATCATTAACACTAACGTATGGTTTCCTTAAGTGGCATTTAGAAGTTGGGAAGTAGTTAAATAAACAAATTGCTTATGGATACCAACTTCTAGTTTATTCAGGACGACGTTTCGATACAGGTACTAGTATCGTTCTCAAGTCAATGACATCAATTGATTGAAATTGTAGTTTAAGGGCCGCTTCCCATGCGGATTTCGCGGCCCATCAACTCAATGTTTTATTTGAATTTCGCGGTACATTACTTTGTTTATTGAATATCTTTTCCAGCGCTAAATATATAAATAGATAAATAATAAATAACAATGAGAGATTAGTAGGAGATATAAATAGAAGTCAATAAGAATCACTATATGTACAAGTTCGTAAGTCTCTTTTTGGTTTTTGGTTAAGTTATACTGGTAAATATGAGTTCACTTTAATCGCGTGTATGATTCCTTTGTCTTGGTACCCCTTTGTACGCACAAAGCCGTCCAGAAAAACCTGGGAGAACCATGGGCGTCTTCAGGATTTTTCGGATCGACTTCACTAACGACGCCCTTGGGAACAGGGTGGATTCTTCCAGAAATCTGTGCCTGTAACAATTGCTTGGAGTGTGTATTGGGGCACAGGACGGCAGGTCTACGTCCTATATTGCGTGAAAGTCAAAGGATCATATTCTGTGTTGAGGCGTCAGTTCGGTAACATCTAAGGGGTAGCGTGTCCGGTGTGGTCTAGGGTCGAATATTCTGATTCTGGGTGTTCTTGCTATGCGGCGTTGTCACTCAAGGCGCTGTTGGTATTCTTGTAATCGTCGTCCATCTTCTGTTTCAGGTCTTGTCCAACTCGTCTGTGGTCTTCGGTGTGCCTGTATCATATGAAATAGAAGGCTTGTGGTCAATCTTGTGTTCTATTGTTTTTCGATGCAATAATTTGATATATCTTCCTCCCAACAACAGACACGTCCCGACCGTCAGTCACATAATATGAATAGCAATATATAATTAAGTGAGTAAATAGATAACAAATGAATAAATAACTAAACATTTCGATAGATTCAGTACTAGGTGAATACATAAATAAACAGCTCTGTATTATTTCTGTATGCATTATCGTTTGATGGCCATAAAGAATTTGTAGGACAATGAGATAGACGGCCCTCAGTATGAAGGTAACTCCGCCATCACCATTTCCTATATTTTATGCCGAATACTGCTCGCTATATGCGATTTGGCCGTGCTATTGTTGTCATGAATTCAATTTGATTTGGCCATCGTTTGTTTTGTAGGACAGTGGAACAGACGGCCCTCAGTATCAAGGTAACTCCGTTGTTGCCATGCCTATTTTATTTCTAAATGTGTCAGTGACATTTTGGCCGGATGTTATGTATGGATAGTTTATTATGGCCATAATGTTTTGTATGGCTATGGTGCACACGGCCCTCAGTATCAAGGTAACTCCGCTGCAACCATACCATTTGTTGAAGTCAGAAGAATGATTTGGCCTCTACAATGACATCAATAAGTAAATAATCAGTATATATACAGTTCCTTGAGTAAATGTCAATAGGATGACAACAATAGTATTATATTAGGTGAGAAATTTATAATAGGACAGGATTAGACTGTGGATATAGCTAGATTAATTAACAAGGTGGATTAATTAACAAGGTGTGTTTTTTTTTTCCTTCTGCTCGATGCGTGTGGTTTTAATAATGAAGCATCGGCAGCCTAGGTCTACCGTTGGCGAAGTGCAAAACGGGCAATAAACTGAGAGCTGTAATATATGTATAAGCTTTGCTGAAGGCTATATACTACATTCGTGATATTTCATTTCCGGAAAATATATCAGTTTAATTTTTTTCTAGTCAGTATTTTACCATGGCCACTCGACGAGTGCTTATAAATGCGAAACATACCTGAAAATATAGAACCATAAATCTGCATACATTACGTTCGAATTTATTTCTGGGAAAACGCTTAGAACGCGTCTCTGGAGATCTGGAACTTCGGAGCTTCCGGGGCCTAAACGGCTCGTGGACCCTCGCCTGCTGGGATGTGAGGGTTTCCTTGTTTTATCTTTGTGTGAATGAATCGTATCTGTAGGCATATTGGTTTCCCTCCCAAAAACTATAAGTCATCGTTCTGTATGTTTTAAATATAACTAGAACGTCAAATGGATGAAGGCATGAGGTGCGATGTTTTCAATATCGATGCATGCTTATAATTGCGAGAAAAAAATCGTGAAAATAGAATCATAAATGTGCATTGCAGTGTGATCAGTTTTATTTCCGGAAAAACGTTCAGAACGCATCTCCGGCAATCTAGGACCCCAGAGCTTCCGGGGTCCCTGGAACCCCGCCTGTTGGACTGTGATAGTGGTCCCCCATATTCAATTAGATTCCGACGCCACTGGGTTAGCCTACGAGGTATATCGGCCAAAAGCATTACTATTGTGTTTTCAAGATGACAAGAGAATAAAATATAATACTGATATTTGACAAATGACGTGTTAGTTTAATTGGAAATCGCTCAGAATGCATCTCAGGCCATCTGAGGTCACAGAGCTGTATAATATAACCCTAAATCTACATACATTATGTTCAGATTTAATTCCGGGAAAACGCTTAGAACGCATCTCCGGCGATCTAGGACCCCGGAGCCTACAGTGCTATGATAATCGACCCCCCTTTGAAAAATGCTAGCGACGCCCATGTCACTTCACTCTTATGCTTTCAGTTTTCAATGATGGCTCCACCAAGGACTTGCTATGCCTGGAAGGGACAGTGCCTGTCAAATATAAAGGTAGCAACAAAGTGTTGTAATCTCATCATCAATAATGTACAATTCAATTCATATTATTTGCACATTACGCCCTTGAAGGTCAGTGTACAACAACAACAACCATATATATATATATTTGGATGGATTACAATAATACAATATATAGTACAAGAACAGTTAAGGATTGTAGATGTAGCTGTATTTTTGTAGTGGTCACATGACTTCGCTAACGGACATCGTGGTGCTTTCTTTCGCTCTGTTTCAAATTCTCTTTGTCATTTGCTGTTGCTTTATTTATTGCAGGGTCAGCATACAACATTCCAGTGTGTCTGTGGGTGCTGGACACCCACCCTTACATCCCTCCGTTAGTGTATGTACGCCCCACCAACAATATGAGAATACTCCAGGGCAAGCATGTGGATGGTAATGGGAAGATAGACCTGCCCTACCTACAAGAGTGGCGATATGTAAGCTCATGCATTTGTTATACCCTATCTCTGCGACTGTTTAATGCTAGATCTCCCTAATTTGGGCATACACTCAGGGTAGGGTCTGAGTGCAAATTATAGAAGATATCGAAAATCCCCAAAGAGAAACAAATTTGGTATTTTTTTGGTTTATGATGCTTCTTGATTTCGATATGCAAAGTGTGATTCACCTGATCAGTCAACATATATTCCATTTTTGTCTGGATCGTCACCGCGTAGCGGTGTCGACCAGACTATGCTGCCACTCACGAAATTTATGCAAATGTGTACGTGCACTATAATGGGATGACCCTGGGTTAACCTGTATCACTCCGCCAGTGATTTTCACTGTGTTGAGTCTTATATCAGGGTATTAACCAGAAAATGAAGAAAAAAACAGTCGTAATCGTTTCATGTGAACTAGAAATAAAACGAAATCTGAATTTGAGTGTATTTCATATTCATTTCTTCGCCCAGGGATTGCTTAAATCCGTGGACTATTTTTTTTGTTGTCTGGATCGCCACCGCGTAGCGGTGCGACCAGACTATGCTGCCACTCACGAAATATATGCAAATGTGTACGTGCACTATAATGCTGTGACCCTGGGTTGACCTGTATCACTCCGCCAGTGATTTTCACTGTGTTTGAGTCTTATATCAGGGTATTAACCAGAAGATGAAGAAAAAACAGTCGTAATCGTTTCATGTTAACTAGAAATAAAACGAAATCTGAATTTGAGTGTATTTCATATTCATTTCTTCGCCCAGGGATTGCTTGAATCCGTGGACTATTTTTTGTTCTTTGGTTCCGGGCGATCGGCTCAAACCCGGTTCTCAGCGCCCACCAGGCGATAACTCATGTCAGCGCTGTGCTGTCACCGTAGACTGTTGTAAATGTAAATTGATGACCTGGTAATATGGTAAGCTGTCCACCTCGTGGTGTTTGCCGTCTGAGTGCGGGTTTGCATCTGTCTGAGTTTGCGGTAAGTCAGATTACTTATAATATATATGCCTGGTGTTTATAGTTCGCAATTTGTTTGTTGACAACGATAGCGTTGGAGAGACAATTTGTGCGAAAATCCCTGTTAATGTTGCTGTACGATCATACGTTGCAAATCTTGTTCCTTGATCTGAGTGTCGCACTTGACAGGTTCAGGTTCTGGGATTATGAAGACCCCAGTTTTCAACACTCGTACGTTCTTTCCCGTGAAGTCGGCGTTCGTTACTATTTTAATGTGTACGCATACTGCATGGAAATATATTTCCAGAGGAGATATGTGTCGAAGCAACAACAATAGTATTTACATTTTTCTCGTCTTGTGAACTTGACCGGATCCTGTCCAGTGCAAATTTATGTATTCCGGGGGACTCTGCTCACCGAATATAATTTAGTTTCAAAAAGTTTGAACAACAACAAAACTTTCCGAAAGCGGAAACAACAGAATTTGCAGGTACCGCTTTCGAAAAGTTTTGTTGTTGGTGGTGTTTTTCAAACTTTTTCAAACTAAATTATATACGCAATGATCGTACAGCAACAACAACAGGAATTTTCACAAAAATTGTCTCTCCAACGTTATCGTTGTCAACAAACAAATTTACTATAAACACCATGCAGGCATATATAAGTAATGGGGACTTAACGCAAACTCATGCAGCTCTTGCAAATATCTGTGCTACACAGAACTATTAATAAAACTAGTTAATAAAACTATCCAATCTCCTCGCGTATTTGTCGCTTTGTCACAATAAAATTGCATGAATTATGAAAATCTGCTCGCAAAAACTGGTAGAAGACATCGACGCAGACGATCCACTTTTAAGCATATTACTGTAGATAGTTTCTTGCTACCATGAAGACCAAGCATATTTCTAAATGAGCCGCCTTCACAAATTCACTTCCTTGAAGACTAAACTGTGTTCCAGTTGTGATCTCCCAAACAGACTCGTCCACAAATTGGAGAAAATCTCCACATTTATCCATACATCTGCTATCGGCTGAAACATGCCAGCTGAAACGTTTTGAAACTTTAAATCCATTATTGGCGATCCAGACATCAGTACTTTGAGTACTTTCATTTAGCCTTACCTCCCATCTCATGACTAAGCCTTGCCCCATCCTATAACCTCATATATTCTGAAAGCTAACATCATTGTACACTTTTACGCATCCATTCCCCCTAGGGGGTAGTCCTCGCCTCGAAGGAACTGAGTCACACCCCCTTTTCTCTCGAACTAAGCCTCGCCCCAAACCATAACCTCATATAATCTGAAAGCTTACATCATTGAACACTTATGGGACACTTTCATGACAACCATGAGGTTGTACACCACAAGAAACTGAGCATCAACCTGTATCTGTACACTGAAATATACATCAAAACCTCGAGTCTTCTAAACTTGAAGACCTGACTAGTTTCCAATTGCCATTTCAATCAATCAGTTTCAACGCTCTTCTTATTTCCTCCTTTAATTTCCTCCAGTTGTTCCCACTATCAAATATGTGAAATGCGTTCCTGTGCATAGTAATTTTAATATATGTCTGTTTCTCATTATTCTGATTTAGACTTTGATTTGTCTGTAAAATTGGGTGACGAGGCAGGCAGCACTGTTTGAAGCTAGTTTCTACATGGCATGTCACTTTATTTATTGTAAAATGCATGATTTCCGATTTATCAAAAATGCATGACTTTCAACATTTATTCTGAATTACCTCTGCAGTCACCGTCTGACTTCTGTCTTCTTGCATGCATTCATTGCATATTACCTCTACAGCCACAGGCTGATTTGCTGGGTCTAGTCCATGTGTTGTGTATCATATTTGGAGAGGAGCCCCCTGTGTATGCTACTGATGGGGTTACTGGCATGATGCATGATAGTGGTGATATAGAATAGAACAGCAGCTGGGCAAGGTAAGAACCTTTTGATTATGATAGCAGCCAGGATTCCAGGCCTTGCTTTTCGTCGGATTTCACCAGAATCCAAATGGATTCCCGCAGATTTTTGTTGCTGGAATCTGCCAGATTCCACTTTTGGCACAGATTCCCACTGCGAGAATCCAATATTTATAACTATATCTATGTAAACTTATGTCTGTGAATAAATGTCTATGCGAACAGACTATGTCTTTGTGTCTTATTGAATAAATCTATTTTCAAGCCGACGGTCACTGTGTTTGTTTTGATTCAGTTACTGAATTTGACGGCAATTCTTTGTCATTTCCGGTATAAAAAGGATTAAATTGACATGAAAATATATCAGGAAGAGTAAGAGTAAGTGTGTGTCTCTCATTGCAGCCAGGATTCCAGGCCTTGCTTTTCGTCGGATTTCACCAGAATCCAAATGGATTCCCGCAGATTTTTGTTGCTGGAATCTGCCAGATTCCACTTTTGGCACAGATTCCCACTGCGAGAATCCAATATTTATAACTATATCTATGTAAACTTATGTCTGTGAATAAATGTCTATGCGAACTGACTATGTCTTTGTGTCTTATTGAATAAATCTATTTTCAAGCCGACGGTCACTGTGTTTGTTTTGATTCAGTTACTGAATTTGACGGCAATTCTTTGTCATTTCCGGTATAAAAAGGATTAAATTGACATGAAAATATATCAGGAAGAGTAAGAGTAAGTGTGTGTCTCTCATTGCAAATATATCTTAGTAAAAGCAGGAACTTTAGACCCATTCCAAAATAAGACAGCCCCGGCTGCCAACGTACATTTAAATATTATGAACCAAGCAATATTCATTAGCTGTGTGCATTGTTTGATCGCCACCTCGTTCCCCTTGCCAACGTTTTGTGAAGTGTACTAAGGTTGATTTGTTGGTAGACTGCTCTTAATTCTAATTCAGTTAATTGGAAGTGACAGTTACTCGACAGATGTCTGTCCAAGTTCGGCAGCAATAGATGTATTGTACCAGAACTGCCATAGTTTTCCACGTCGGTGGCTATACGACCGTTATTTGAAGATGGAATTGTTTTGGCATGCTTTTTGCATAAAATACAACTGACTTTGATATATTTGCGGTGTTGCTCATCCTGCTCGAAAACGAATGACTCCTTAATTTTATCAGGCCAATTTTGAAAATGCGTTGCATCTTGAGTGGTGAATGCAACGTTTCTGTTGTCAGGCGAAACCCCACACAGAGGTATATAGAATAGAATAGAATAGAATAGAATAGAATAGAATAGAGTTTATTCAGCTGATCACAGCGCCCTCTAGAGGCATACAATCACAGTCTCTCCCCCCCCCCCCCATCATTGACATTGATTATTCCCAGAAACAACACTTGATTTAACAATGTTAATAACATACGGAAACAGGGTGTATAAGTGTCTCCTGGCCACAATTTCAGTCCACATGCGGGAAGCGGTCGCCCGAGATGGCTCAATTCCCCTCTCCTATTGACCACCGCTACCCGCATTGGTCCGAAATCCCACCAATCCCGGTCAGGCCGCCAGGTTGAGTGGTAAACAGGGTCCATTCTCGACCCCCACCTGATAACTAGCCCAGCCAAGTGGGGGTGACCAGGAGACACAATAGAAACGATTAATGCATGGATGAAAATGATCCATAATGAATATATGATAAACTGTTTCATGAAAAAACACCAGCTGGCTACTGCCGCAAATCCAAAATTTCAGCAATTAATTTTGCTACATTAAAATAAATGGACTCATTTTCACACGTCATTAACCAAATGAATTTCTCATCCACAGATAGACTATTAAAGTGAACAGATGAGCCCCTAGCCAGTGTCAACAACTCAACTCGCTGATTATTAAATTGAGGGCATTCTAATAGAACATGTATTTCGTCTTCACTATTTGGACAGAAGTCGCAAGTCCGATCAAGAACTGAAATACCTGTATCTCCCCTTTTCTATATTAAGTTTGTGAGCATTTAATCTAAACTTGGCTAGCGTCTGACGATATTTGAATACTTGTATATTTAGCAAATAAGGCTCCATGCAAAAAATATTTTTGAATAATTGATAAGTGCGTAGTTTATTTCCAGAGTTTAGTAAGCGAAAATCTTGCCTATTCCTCAAACTAGAGTTTTGGAAATTAATTATATGTGTTCTTTTTTTCCATTCATCTGAATATGTATTAAAAATAGCATGATGTAACTTCTTGACTGCAGAGTTAAGGGACCCACAGTAAGTTCTGGGGGATAAATGACTTAGTTTAAGTTGACCAAGTAGAGTTTCTAAACCTGTATACCAAGAATCTATGCCTTCGTCATATAGCTGGCGAGACAGTAAATATGCCTCTTTTGCCAAACTATTATCATCTAGGTTTGTCAAATGTGTACAATATTTATACATTGTGATTAAAAGGTCCATTGTTATCGGAGTTCGACCCAGATCTCTTCTAGCTGCGTCATTGCTAGTTTTAGGGTGTACGCCAAGGGCATACTTGCAGGACATAAGATGTAATTTTTCAGCAGGCATATTTTCTAACTGTTTAAAAAGATATGATAAGCCTTTAGATTGGCAACTTTTGCTATTGACGGATGATCCCCAAATTTCTCCACCATACACTAGGATATTTTTAACAGTGTGGTCAAAGATATGAAATAATGTTGACACACTTGGTTGGTTGCCATTAAGAGATTTTTTAATGATATATGTGAAGAACTTAAGAGTGATGTCGATAAGGATATTATTTATGGTGAATTTCAAATATTTATCTTGTTATTTGCTGATGATACTGTGATTTTCTCTAAAACACCAGAAGGTCTACAGTTGCTACTAGATAAATTAAAAGTATACTGTGACACTTGGGATCTTACTGTTAACATTCCAAAAACTAAAGTGATGGTGTTTGGTACCCGTAAATATAATGGGAATTTATTTGGGTCTACAATGGTGATAGTCTAGATATTGTTGACAGTTTCTGTTATCTAGGCATAAAACTTAAATATAATCTTGTAATGAAAGAGGCACCTGAAATGTTAATTGAGAAGGCAAAAAAGGCAGTATTTATGCCAAAGCATTGTTTTAGAAAGCTTCATGCAGATATTGCTATTAAGGTGGAGCTGTTTGATAAAATGATTACACCAATTTTATTGTATGGCTGTGAATTATGGGGATTTGTTGATATAAAAGAAATTGAGGTTCTCCATATGCAGTATTTAAAGTATCTTCTTGGATTACCTAGGAACACCCCTAACATGTTTGTGTATGGGGAATTTGGAAGATTTTCTATTGCAACTGATATAAAAAATAGGATTATTCAGTATTGGTCAAAATTAGTAAATAATAACTCAAGTTTGGTATATAATTTATACTTGTGTCAAACGAATTCCCTAATTCGTCTGAAGTCTATATAGAATTGGAGTAAAGGGATTAAAAAGCTTTTAGAATCAAATGGCTATGGCTATTTGCTTGTAACTGAGGATTGTCCAGTATCTATATGTTCTAGTATAAAGCGAACCATTAAAGATAGTTTCATTCAGAATTGGTCATCAAATATTAATACTTCCTCTAGATTTGATATGTATATTAAATTCATTATTGTTTTTACTCGGGCAAATTACATTGATTTTTCTGCTGATGTAGGATGGAAGCTTCTCAAAACAGTAGCTCGTTTCCGCTGACGTTATTATGGTTAAGCAAGATACCTTAATATTCCCAAAAATATGCGGATATGCCATAAATGTAATATGGGCGTCGTTGAAAATGAATATCATTTACTATTGTGTTGCTCGGCTTATCAACAAATACGTTCTATCTTGGCCAACAATAAATAAATTTAATTGCCTTATGAATCCCCGAAATAAATATGGACTGATTAACCTCGGAAACTTTTTAATAGAGTCATTGAAGTTACGAAATGAGTTAATTGATCAATATCATGTGTAACTAATTTTGCTTAACCATACCTGCCCTGGGGGGGGGGCGGAAAGTGCCCTCCCCCTTAGTGAAATTTTCTCTGCTGCTCCGAAACGACAAAACCGAGGAGGCTGAAACTTGGTGACTTTTAAGCTTATCTTATTGGGGTCATTTTGAGCTTATTTTCATATACCCCCGAGCAGAGGATCATGGGAAAATTCAAAATGGCGGCCATGTGGTATCCGCGAAAGTCGTGTTTTTCAATCTTTTCGCTCCATTTCTTCACATTTTCCTTGCCTAAAAGGCCTTGAAAGTATTTTATTTATGCAAAACTAATTATTCTGTATTTTATTTGATTTTTTTCGAGAGAAAAATCGGAAAAATGAAAATTTCGAAAAATCGACCCCAAAAAGGCGGAAAATGGCTTCCGAGAAGATTACGTCACTGTGACGTCATCATGACGGCCATCTTGGATTTTTTTTACATTTCCCGATAGAGCTTGAACCCAAGATACTGTGTGGTAAGTTTCAGCGCTCTAGCCTTAGTGGTAGAGAAAATATATAGGGGGGCACTTCCCCCCCCCCAGGCTGCGATACACCCCAAATCGCCCAGGCCAGATAGGGTTAACGAACTTGTGTATTTTCCTATCTCTATATCATGTATATTACTCTCATTGCTTAGTAGTTTGATTTATACATGTATCATCTGTTTGGGCTCCCAAGCCAGCACTTCATGTATGGGAGGAAAACCTTTTAGGCTTATTCCTGCAATAAACATATGGTCCCTCGGATTTCCTTTTTTCAAGAGTGGAATTATATAACCTTGAGACCATTCAGCTGGATAAATAGATGTTGAATAAACAAGATTGAATAGTTTAGTGAGGCTAGGTAGAAGGTTATGTTGTCCATGCTTAATCATCTCATCAAGAATACCATCCAAACCACATGTTTTGTTATTTTTCAAACTATTTACACACTTTTGTATTTCTTTTGTGTTATTTTGAAATCAGTTTCATCAAAAGACACATATTTAGTATTTTCTGATAAATTATTACTATATGTAGATGGGTTTTGTCGATTTAGAGTTTTATAATGAAGTTGCCATTCCTCTGGTGAAATCATATCCGATTTATCATTAACTTCTATTGTTTGACCTTCTGTATTCTTTAATTCTTTTAACAGTTTCCAATATTCTTTCGGGTTATTTTCATCAACTCATTAATGTTGCTAACCAAGTTCTCTTTATACAATTTGCGTTTATATTTCTTAGATTTCCGGAATTTCTTGAGGTGCAAGAAAAAGGAGGACCGTACAAAAGTGTCATGGGGGAATTTAGTTCACAGAATAGCTTTGGAACTTAGTTGTCTTTTAAATATTGACAGTGAAGTATCGTACCATTTTGGCTTAAGTGGTTTATTTAATTTCTTTTTTTCCTCTGGAATATGTGTCAGAAGAGTTAGCACTTAATTAAGAATTAAAAAAAAAAAAAAAAATTCCATGTCCCCTGTGGGCGTATTTAAGCCTCTTTATTTAAAGACCTGTAGTTCAATTTCCGCCAGTTAACCCGTTAATGAGCTTAGGCGTCACGTGACCTTGTGACGTCAGACAGGCGACCGTCTCCTGCGGGCAGCTGTCAGCGCTATATATTAAGCTGTGGATTTGCGATTACTCCATCGCGTATATCGCTGTATAATTAATAAAAACGATTCGAAACCATGGAGGAATATGCCAGTGATGATGATGTATATACAGACCACATAAATGGACATCTTGACGTTCTGCCGTATCAGGTTGAACCCGCACCAAACGACCGAAATGAGATGGAACAGAGGGAAAGCGAATCTGAAACAGATGAACCGTCCCACACGAAACAAGGTCGACTTGTAAACACATACTGGTATGTTATTTATTATCTATGCCGGACGTTATATATAGGCCCCCTATGCATAGAATGAATAAATATTTAGATAATGATCGAAATAATTTGTTAGTCCAGGCCTAGATGATGAAATTTCAACACTGAGACGTACGCCAATTTTGGAGTTTTCTCTTTCGTTCAGGTCAGTTTGAAAGTACGACGTTATATATTATCTACCAAAAATATTTAGTTCCTTTTTTTTTACTTCTGGCAAATCTGTGTTCAATAAATTATTTCCAGTAGGATTATGCCGTCCAGCTAGCGTAATTGATAGGAAATAACAAATTGCGACTTTCTAGCTGTCCTGCTCCCCACTTTTCGCAGATAAGGGGCAATTTCTCACACAACGGGTGTTGGTGACATTATCAGATAGCCCACCTGCACGTAAACAGTCTAGTAAATTCATGTCACGAGAGTGATAATTACCTCACGTAAACGGTCATATTTTATATTGTATTATATTGCAACCACTCGCCTGATTTCAAATACCCTCTCCTAAATATTTTGACGTAAGCTATTTTTAGCTCGCGCACTAATTCTAAACACGAAGCCCTGGGGAAGGAGTATATTATAAGATAAGCAGAACTGCAATGACCGGAAAACCATTGTGGGGAGGGGTACGTTTAAATTGGCGAATTTTTTTTCGTGATATATGGAGAACCACTGAAATGTAAATAAGAACAAATTTCAACAAGACCGTAAAATTTGTTCCAACAAAATGATAACAATAGTATTATACTAGGTGAGAAATATTTAATAGGACAGGATTAGGCTTGTGGAAATGGCTGTATTAATTAACAAGGTGGGCTTCAAGGCACGGTGGGGTTCCTGGATCAGTAGGTCATACGCAATGGGGATGAATATATACTGCTTATTTATTTATTGATGTCATTGTCTTGAGAACGATACCTGTATCAAAACGTCGTCCCGAATAAACTAGAAGTTGCTATCCATAAGTAATTTGTTTATTTATCTACTTCCCAACTTCTAAATGCCACTAAAAGAAATCTCTCCCAGTATGTAATTCATACTAAACTGCTACCTGTCATTAGCGAGCTCTCGCGCCTGTGACGTCACAGATTGGCGGCCTCGCTTTCATTCCACAAATATGCATATCTAACTGGGAGCTAAATAGAGCAGCCAAAAAGGTTTAAATACGCCACAGGGGACACAGATTTTTATTTAAAAAAAATTCTTAATTAAGTACTAATTCTTCTGACACATATTTCAGAGAAAAAAAATATCGATTAAAATCCTTTAACTTTTTTTATTCTAAGGGATTTTAGTGCAACCTTGTGTTAAATATCATTTAATTCCAATGTTGCTTTGTTCACATCATCTATTGTGTATTTTTGTTCAATAAAAGAATCAAGTGCAACTTTAGTGTCTGTTGATTCTAACGCATCCTTAAATGAATCTATTGAGGATTCATCACATACAAATTTGTCTGCCATGTTCCTAATATAGAGGCATTTGTCATTATTTCTATGTTGAACTTTAGAGTAGTTTATGCTACCAGCACGCACATTGACCGAAATTTTGCAGTGGCCTGATAAGTGACCAATAAGATTATGTACTCTAAAGCTGGTAACTGTGCCACTGGCCAGCAGCTCATTTGAGGATAGAATATAGTCCACTGTACTGATACCTTGGGGTTCAAAACATGTATAGTGTCCTGTAGAATCCCCTAGAAGTCGGCCATTGAGAATTCTCATTTGACTTAGAGATACAGACATTTAATAACTGGCGACCTCTCTCATTAACAGTTCTGTCCTGGTTACACCTTATTGGCGGGGTGTTATCACATATATACCCATCATAGAAGTCCATGAGATCATCACCAAAATCATTTGGTATAATGTCGAGATTCGACCCCGTCCTGGCATTCAAATCGCCACCAATTAATATATCCCCTAAAGAGTATTTGGCAATAGAAATCTCCATTTCCGAGAGATAGTCTTTTTCTGTCCTATTGCTATAACTAGAATTGCAGGGTGGGAGATATGCTGTACATACATATAAGTCAGCAGACAGATTGAAGAAATAACTATCCAATTTAAACCATGCATAATCATCATGCCTCTCTAATATTTTTACACCATTTATGAGAGTTTGCCTTATGTAGATTGCTAATCCTCCTGACTATTTAGTTGCTCCTTTAGCTTTTGGTCTATGAAAGTTGTGTTCTATAAAGCCTTTCATGCATATTGTATCATGAGGCCCACAATGGCTTTCAGATAAACACAAAATGTCTGATGATGACAAAGCATTAATAAAGTCATTATCTAGTAGTTTAAGTTGGTCCCGTTGAGTTAAACCATTAATGTTCCAAAATCCTATTCGGATTGTTGGGGATCTCACAGATAGTCCCATTAATAATTCCACACGGAATCGTAAGTTCCACCGGATTTACGCCCTCCATTTGCATGATACCATCTGCCATCAGTATCATGGTTTCGTGTTTCACGTCGTCGTTGTGTAGAGCTGGTAATGTCTTCCGCATCGGAAGTGTACTCCTCACTAGAATAATCTCTAGAGGGGTGTTGTACTCTTAGAACGGAGTAGCGATTACTCCGGAACCTGTCAGCATGTGTATCGTTAGAGCGCTGGTTATGACTCTGTTGACCGGACCAGCCATATCTGCGATGAGGATGACTACCGCCCCAAGCATTATGTGCACCGGAATCAAACTTATCGTCATGGCTACGATAATCTTGTCTTGTAGGCCCTTGGGGCATCACAATGGACTGGCTGTGGTGGATGGCAGCCTTTAGGTTTGCAGCAAGGACTTTTGTGCCTTGAATAGACAGATGCACCCCGTCATCTTGCAGAAATTTCCAGTTGGGCTGGCCTCTTGTGGAGAGGTTTGTGTTGTCACAGATTATAATATTGTCCTGATTTAGGTATCTGTGTTGTGAAGGCTGATGTTTGTTTCATACGCCTTTCTGTTTAATTTTTCATTATCACCTCGACTCACAGCCAGTGACAAGACAACCTTAGTATTTGGCCATAACCTCAGCACTAAGTCAACTAGACTTGACATTTCCTTCACACATTTTTCACTGCTGGATACCTTCACATCGTTAGTTATCAGGTGTAACACCACAGTATCATAGAATCGCTTTTCCGATTCAAAAACCTCTCTTGCTTCACCAATTGTGTAAGCCGTCCGTTTTCTTACGACACACTCTCTGGTTAATCTCTCCTCATGTATATCCCGAATTTGTGAATGACCGATAAGAAGTACCTTTTTGGTAGTGTTTGAACCGCGATCAGTATCAGAATGGTGGACCGGAGATGGGGATCTGACACGAGCATGCCTTTGGTCTACTTGTTTGCTCAACTTAATCACCACATTTTGGGTTTCTGTACCTACTTTCTGGCTCTCTTTTATTGAAGGTACAATTGTATCCTGAAGTAGGGCCTGAGTATTGTTAACTTTACCAATACTGGTTTCCAGTTGAGATTTTAGTCTGTTGTTTGAATCGTGATGAGATTTGAGGTGTTGTTCCAGGGTCATTCTCACGGAAAGGCGCATTTTCACTTTGGGAAATATCTCAAAATCAACATCACCAATGACTACAGAATTTGATTTCAACAGAGTCTCCATTGACAAAACTCGTTATAATGCGTACAATAAATGCAGACATTCCGAACAATAAACTTTTCGTAACACTTAACGGAGGAGTTGTCTTCAATCATGTCAGTGGTGTTACACAGGAATGATCAGTATATTGGGCACTAAGAGAACAGAAATAGGAAGATATACACATGCAAGGCAATAGATTGCATGTAACTATGACTAATGATGAAAAAATATTGAAGTTAGGAAAACAAGTTTGTTTTTAATATCCTAATTATGCCACTTAGCTCACCAAAATCAGCCAATTGGACCGCATGTATCAACCATTCATGTACATGTAGATTCTGTATAATAAAACCTATTTATTCTTGATGCTGACTTTAAACTAATCGAGTTTGTTTCTTTTTCAAAATATGGGACAACTTAAACACGTGTTTCTGAATTTCTAGACCATTCTTGCATCCGTAACACCACTGACAATCCGGTAACACCACTGACCTCGTGTAACACGTACCACTGATTAATTTGTTCATAGACGCAAAAATGCAGTTGCAAGTGAAGAATATTTAGGGGTAAAACAGGTGTATGAAAAGCCTTCTGATAAAACTGCTTCTTCAAATAGTTCTCTAACTGAAATGTAACACCAGTGACAACCCGGTAACACCAGTGACCTCGAGTAACACCACTGACCTCGTGTAGCAACAGTGACCAATTTGTTCATAGAGGCAAAAATGCAGCCGTGAGTGAAAGCGATCTAGGGGCAAAACACGTATATGACAAGACTCCTTAACTTAGTATTATTTGGAAGAAAGGTAAATTCAAGTTGTACTGAAACTTGGAGCAAAATCATCATTATTGTCAATGGTGTTACCCTACAAATAGTAACACCACTGACAAGTAACACCACTGACATTTTGGAAGGAATTAATTGTTGCTCCCTCGTATATTGTCGTGACGGTCCAAGAACAATGATTTTGTAATACATACGCACATTTCTTTATTACCAGTTAATATTTTTACTCGGGAGCCACTACATGTTGATCCTGACACGTAACACCAGTGACCGGTAATAAACATACGCTGAAAATTTGGAGCTAGAAATGACTGAAATACTGAAAAGAGTTTCATAAAACGCTTCTTATGGAATCTCAAGTTTACCCGCGCTTGGAAAAGAAGCCGCCTGGTGGCAAAACTTTGTTTCTAATTTAAGCGTTCGCTTTTTGGCTCCGATTTCAGTTACAGTAACACCAATGACCCGAAAACCAGTTACAGACCTTTGCCCATGCCATTTTCACAAGATAATCTGCCCTTGTAAACAATATATTCATATATTGAAAGAACAGATGCAGCTGGTTGCCAAAAAGGTAGAATATTGTAGAACAAAGGAATTTCTGGCAACTTTATCGTGGTATCAAGTAGGTCACTACAGCCAGTGACAGGTCTATTTTACCCTAAATTGAGGGTTCTGGTGAAAATTTACCCGAAAAAATCAATCGGGACAGTGCTTGCAATAAGTTATTCGTACTCTACTAAATGAATACTACGAACAATCTGAATTTTTTCAGCCATAAGACTGGTTAGAAGAAAATTTGGGTCGAGTGACACGAATTGCACCTGTCCTTGAGAATGACCCTCCACTGATTCAAGCTGTTTTGAAGTTTTTACGTCATATTTCAGCTGTTCGTTCTCTCGACTGTACACTTTAAGCTGCGAGTCAGCCTGTACTCGCCTAGTCGTTTCCTCGTCCAGACATGACCTTAAGTTTGCCACTACTTCATCTTTCTGTGATTTGTCAGAATTCTCTATGGCTGTTATTACTTTTTCCTCCAATGAATGAATGCACTCAGATGTATGGGATTTAATGCCAGAATCTTTCATCACTGATACAAGTTTTCTGTAAGTGTATTCATGCACTCAGTGGTGTGGGTTTTAACTTCTGTAGATAGATTGGCACTTGCTGTAGAGGCATCTTTTGTAGACAACACTTCGTTGACTTGAGCTGCTAGAGTATTTTATGACGAAGCAATAGATGTAATCATCTGATGTATGTCATCATGGGATGACGTTAAATTAGCTAGGCGGTGAAGAATATCATCAAGTTTTTCATCCAGCTTGCTTACAAATGATCTTTCCACTGATTTTGCTGATACTGGACATAACTGGGGATGTAGGGAAATATCTGAAGCACGGTGTGCCGAACTGAGCCACTCTGGTATCTCAGTACAAGATTCACAAGAATATTTCCGGTTAGAACTAGCCAATGCAGCAATCTGGTATACTGGAAGTTTTGTACAGGAATAATAGTGATAGCAAGTACTACACTGAATCATAAGGGAATTGTATGCACCTTGGAAACGATTGCACACATTGTTCATTTCAGTGCCATTTGACTCTTGTGTAGACTTTTGTGAATCAGAATTGTCAACGCTGTCATTTGAGCTTTCTGCAACCACAGTGGGAACACATGTCTCTTCTGAGACTGGAACAGATTTGATTTTGGAATATCGTCATTCTGCGCATGCGCGGTAGACAAAATGCATGGAAATAGACGTTTTAGGGTCTAGGTGGGCCCTTATTGGACCGATGAGGTCGAGTGAGGTATCAATGTGAAGCATATCTGAGGGGGCATCCAATGGGGTGGGTGTGGGGTTGAAATATCGTCATTCTGCGCATGCGCGGTACACAAAGGGCATGAAAATATACGTTTTGGGGTCTAGGTGGGCCCTTAGTGAACCGATGGAGTCGAGTGAGGTATCAATGTGAAGCATATGTGAGGGGCATCCGACTGGTTGAATGTGGGGTGGAAATATCGTCATTCTGCGCATGCGCAATAGACAAAGGGTATGGCAGTAGACGTTTAGGGATCTAGGTGAGCCACTAATGAGCCGATGGAGTCGTACGGTATGGGGTATCAATGTGAAGCATATGTGAGGGGGCATCCTATTGGACTAGTGTGTCGTTCGTTGTCAACATTCTACGCATGCGCAGACAGGGAATTGTGGGAAAAGGGTAAGGACATAGACGTTTTGGGGCCTAGGTGAGCCCCTAATGGGCCGATGGTGTCGTATGAGGTATCAGTGTGAAGCATATGTGAGGGAGCAACCGCCTGGAGTAGTGTGTCGTCCGTTTTCGACATTCTGTGCATGCGCAGACAGGGAATTTGTGGGAAAATAGTGTGGAAATAGACGTTTTGCGGTCTAGGTGGGCCACAAATGGTCCAATGGAGTTGAGTGAGGTATCAATGTAAAGCAGTCGTGAGGAAGCATCCGCCTGGCTAGTGTCTCGGCCGTTGTCAGCATTCTGCGCATGCGCAGACAGGGAATTGTGGGGAAAGGGTATGGAAATAGACGTTTTGGGGTTTTGGTGGGCCACTATTGGTCCTATAGAGTCGTATGGGGTATCAATGTGAAGCATTCGTGAAGGAGCATCCGACGGGGTGGGTAAGACGTGGATCCGGAGCGAAACGGAGAATTTTTTGGAAAAGTACCGGGTAGGTCTGTATATAGGCTCACATAGTCCCATACTGGCTATATTGGTGGAGGGGTGGTCAATTGTTTTTCGTGGGCTTTACTATGGGTTGTGGGCTGTCGTTTTTCTTGTCTTGTCATTTAGAACACTTTGGGAAAGGTCCCGGAGCGAAGCGGTGAAATTTTTGGAAAAAGTTCACCGAGGCCTGTATATAGCCCCATATAGCTCCATACTGGCTATATGGGGGGAGGGTTGGTCAGTTTTTTTCGTGGGCTTTACTATGGCTTGTGGACTCTCGTTTTTCTTGTCACGTCATTTTTGGAAAAGTACCGGGTAGGTCTGTATATAGGCTCACATAGTCCCATACTGGCTATATTGGTGGAGGGGTGGTCAATTGTTTTTCGTGGGCTTTACTATGGGTTGTGGGCTGTCGTTTTTCTTGTCTTGTCATTTAGAACACGATGTGAAGGGTCCCCGAGCGATACGGTGAAATTTTTGGAAAAGTACCGGGTAGCCCCATATAAGCTCCATACTGGCTATGGGGGTATAGGTCCAACCTGCGAAATTCACACACGTTCATTGTGGTGTGGGTTGTTTGGACTTGTTTTTCACGTCTCGTCATTTAGAACACGATGGGATGAGTCCCGGAGCGAAACGGTGAAATTTTTGGAAAAGTTCACCGAGGCCTGGGTAAGCCCATAGGCCTATACTGCATGGCTATGGGGTATAGGTCCATACGGGGTGGACGTTTTAATCCTAAAAGCCCTAATGATCCTATGGTGTCGTATGAGGTCTTATTTTGAAGCTCTCGTGAAGTAGCATCCGACTAGACTCGGTTCGTCCGTTATCAATAGTCTGCGCATGCGCAGTCTGGCCGTAAAGCAGGCATTTTGGGGGGTATGTAGGGGTGTGCTTGGGGTAGAGATGGACCGCTATGGGTCCGAATGGGTCGTGCTAGTTGTCAAAGTGAAGCTTGTGTGGGGTAGAGTGAGAATGGCGTGTTTTTAAGTGCAAGTCGCGTTAGTCTGCGCACGCGCAGTTGGTTGTAGTAAGTAAAGTGGTCATTTTGCGGCAGTACAGGAAGGTATTAGGGTAGAGATGGACCATCCTTGGTCCGAATGCGTCGTGTGAGGTGTCAGCTTGCAACAACGCCCGCTCAATGCTTCAACGCCCTGGTGAAATAGCTCAGAAGCTCTGATTTTCTAGATATTCTATGGAATTGTCACTAATTCTTCGAAATGCAGTGACGTCCGTCGTTACGCCTTAACAGACCGGTCATGTTGTAGCTCTCGGGATGTAGACCCCGATTGGGGGGACTGTCCACAGCATCTGTGACGTCATCGGTGACGTCATCAGTACGAGTAGTAGCGAAAGTGGGCATTTGGGGGCAGCGAAGGAAGGTATTTGGGTAGAGATGGGCCATCTTTGGTCCGAATGTGTCTAGGGAAGTGTCATCTTGTAGCTCTCGGGGTGTAGACCCCGATTTGAGGGCTGTCCACAGCATCTGTGACGTCGTTGGGGACGTCATCAGTACGAGTAGTAGCGAAGTTGGGCATTTTGGGGCAGTAAAGGATGGTATTTGGTGTAGAGATGGACCATACTTGGGCCGAATGCGTCGTGGGAGGTTTCATGTTGTAGCTCTCGGGGTGGACACCCCGATTTGAGGCATGTCCTCAGCATCTGTGGCGTCATCGGTGACGTCATCAGTACGAGTAGTAGCGAAAGGGGGTATTTTGGGGCAGTGAAGGAAGGTATTTGGTGTAGAGATGGACCATCCTTGGTCCGAATGCGTCGTGTGAGGTGTCAGCTTGCAACAACGCCCGCTCAATGCTTCAACGCCCTGGTGAAATAGCTCAGAAGCTCTGATTTTCTAGATATTCTATGGAATTGTCACTAATTCTTCGAAATGCAGTGACGTCCGTCGTTACGCCTTAACAGACCGGAGAGAGAACAACAGCAACAACAACAACAAGGATGAGACATGAGAGAACATCAACAACAAGAAGTTTTTTTATGTAGTGTTTTCTCCCAAATGTTACATCATACCCACGCTGGGGAGCCTCGTTGAGTATGTTTACAATTCAAGAAGACTCTTGTCCAATCAGAGGCCGCCATTTGCATCTGTCATATTCGTTCCTGTCCGTTAGATGTATTCTTGTCCAATCAGAAGTCTCCATTTCAGAAAGTTCCATCTTCGACCATGTTCGCTCTGAACCGTTTGTTCTAATCATCGGCGGGCAGGCCAGGATACCGTTGAGGCAACATATCCTCAGATAGTTGTTTGCGCATTCTGAGTATTTATCAGTGCATGGATGAATTTATTCAGGCGATGGGAAGATTCCGTAACTTGGTCAGGAATAATGTAACATTGGTCCTCCTCTCTACGACCCATTGGAAGTTGGGGCGCTGTTCATAGGCCCATCCCAAGACATCCAATTGGCCCACTTGGTCCAGCACGGGTTGTAGCGACACCCAGTTAATTATGGTTAACGGTTGGTCAAATACCCGGATGTTACTACTCGGGTAAAAGTATCGAAAAAAATGGCCTATGGTGGCAAGCTCTCACTTCGCCTACTGGGAAATCCCCTGTCTCCTCGTGCAAAGATCACACCCGGCCAAGGGTACACCTTCAAGGCAGGTCAGGCATCGCTGGCTATGGTAGCGGAGATCTCCGGGCTCTCCCTGGTTGAGCTGTAACCCACACTGAAGAAATCATCTATCATTCCATAGTTATGGACGGGTATTTTTGGTAAATCTTTTGGGGAGTCAAGCGGGAACCGGCACCTTTTCGTCAATCTTCAACGATTGCTCGTCTGCCTTGGAATTGGCTGGCTTTTCCATTTGATCGGGTGTGGTACAGGTTGTGAGAAATGTACATCTAACATGCGTGTTTCCGTATTAATAGTTAGAGGGGAGGTGACCGTCCTATTGACCAATCAGAAGCCATCATTTCACAAAGCTCCTCCGTCTTCTATCCGGGTACCGTGGTTTTACATCAGGGTCCTCATCTTACATCCGGGTTCTTCCATGTTTACTGTCAGGTGACCGGAATCGGAGAGCTAGGAAGTGACGTCATCTTTCGCATGCGCACGTAGCTTTGGTGCACAGGCCCAGGTCCAGAAGTTCTCATGTCCTGCATGTGAATAGTCAGTCATATTGTGTGTATGCATGTGTGTTTAGGCATCTGTGTGTGTATGCGTGTGTGTGTGTGTGCGTGTGCGAATGCGTGCGTGTGTGTATGCTTCTGTGTCTATGCTAGTGTGTGTGTATGCAAGTGTGTGTATGCGTCTGTGTGTGTAGTGTATGTATGTACGTACCACCACACACTACCACCACCGCCACACACCGCCACACACGACTATTACCACCACCACACACCACCACATACCACCAGCACACACCACCACCACAGGGCGTTGATTGTCATACCATCAAACATTGGTCAAACAGAGCTATACCTCCAAACACTGATCAGACGCGACTGTAACGCCAAACACTGGTCAGACAGGGCTATACTACCAAACACTTGTCAAACAGGGATATACCAACAAACACTGGTCAAATAGGACTATACCATCAAACACTGGTCAAAGAGGGATATACCAGCAACCACTGATCAAAGAGGGCTATACAACCAAACACTGGTCAAACAGGGCTATACGGTCAAACATTGGTCAAACAGGGCTATACTACCAAACACTGGTCAAACAGGACTATACCACCAAACACTGGTCAAACAGGGCTATACCACCAAACACTGGTCGAACAGGGCTATACCATCAAACACTGGTCAAACAGGGCTATACCACCAAACACTGGTCAAACAGGGCTACACCCTCTTTGACCAGTGTTTGATGGTATAGCCCTGTTTGGCCAGTGTTTGTTGGTATATCCCTGTTTGACCAGAGTTTGGTAGTATAGCCCTGTCTGACCAGTGTTTGGTGTTACAGCCCTGTCTGACCAGTGTTTGGAGGTATAGCTCTGTTTAACTATGCTGTGGTTGTGGTGGTGGCGGTGTGTTGTGTGTGGTGGTGTGTGGTGGTGGTGGTGGCGACGGTGGTGTGTGGTGGTGGTGGTAGTCGTGTGTGGTAGTGTGTGGTGGTGGTGGTGGTGGTGGTGGTAATGGTGGTGGTGGTGGTAGTGTGTGGTGGTGCGTACATATACACACACACACAGACGGATACACACACACACGCATACACAGACGCAATCACACACTTGCATACACACACACGCAAGCACACACACGCGCATACACACACACAGATGCCTAAACACACATGCATACACACAATATGACTGACTATTCACATGCAGGACATGAGAGATTCTGGACCTGGGCCTGTGCACAGGTACGTGCGCATGCGAAAGATGACGTCACTTCCTAGCTCTCCGGTTCCGGTCACGTGACAGTAAACATAGAAGAACCCGGATGTAAAACCACAGATAACTTATACTACAGTCTCGACAGTCCGGCGGCCTATAGTGCTTTGTCGGCTCTCTATCGAGCGGCCAAACCCCAGGGGATACAACGTGCCCAAGTCCGAGATTGGTTAAAAAAAACAAGACACCTATACCTTACATCGATCTGTCCGTCGCCATTTTCTACGAAAGCAGGTCATCGTTGGAGGAATAGATGCTCAGTGGCAAGCGGATTTGGTCGATATGAGCGCCTTTGCCAAACACAACGATGGAATCGGTATATCTTGACGTGCATCGATATCCTGTCGAAGTATGCGTGGGTGGTACCCATCCGGACGAAAACGGGGGCGAATCTCATAGCGGCGTTCAAGGACATCTTCAAGACCGGGCGCAAACCCTTGTATTTGCAAATCGACGAAGGCACGGAATTCCTCAACAGACCGTTCCAACAGTTTCTGAAAGCCCAGAAGGTGTTTTTCTTCCATACGTACAACGAGACCAAGGCTTCCGTTGTGGAAAGGTTCAACAGGACATTCAAAGGCCGCATGTATAAATATTTCGCCTATAAGAATACAAGCCGGTACATCGATGTTCTCCCGAAACTTGTGAGTGGTTACAATCGAGCCTATCATCGGAGTATAGAGAGAGCCCCCATTACCGTGACCCAACGCAATGAAGCCCAAGTCCGGCGTGTCTTGTACCCCAGGCAATTGCAGCGAACGCCGAAGGGGGTGTTCAAGGTCGGGGACCCTGTACGGATCAGCAAAGTCAAAGGTCAATTTGAGAAAAGGTACTTGCCCAACTGGAGCGATGAGCACTTCCTGATTAAACGGCGCTTACCCCGACAGCAGCGAATCTATGAACTGGAAGATCTTCAAGGGGAACCGTTTCTAGGGACGTTTTACGAGACGGAATTACAGCCTGTCGTAAAAACAAAGCAAGACTACTACACAGTGGAGCAGATTTTGAAAACGGAACGCCGAAACTGTTTCATTTCGTCAAATGGCAAGGCTGGCCCACTCCTTCAATTCCTGAGTCGCGGCCAACCAGGTGAAACGACTATAAAGCCAGACACCACTACCGTCATCCTTCATTCCACGTTCGACCACGGTGCTATGGACAAACAACAGCTGCCTCTGAACACAGCGTCTCCCAGAACGCGCAAAGCGCAAGTGGGCTTTGTGGTGATATTGCTAACCCTGCTGAGTGTGTTGAACGGAGGTGTGTTTTACGACGTAGCCTATCTCAGCACTCTACTTAACCAACTTAGAACTCCAGCTGTGAGTGGCAGTCAAACCAGTGTACAGAACTTCTCTACACCAGTCACCTCCGTAATTGCGTGTATTTGGGCCATAACGCATGCGCAGCTCTGGGCAGTTGCACAATATGGCGTCTACCGTAACATGGGGAAAGTCAGGGTCGGTGTGAAAACGGCTCTTGTGCAGCTGATCACCAGCGCCGGAAACTTTAATAAAAGCGACAAGCGTGGAAGAGAAGGAATTAGCTTCACGAAAATAACAGGTAAGGGGCATCAAAATGAGCGTTTATACGGTACGGGTTATAACACAAGGAGATGAATGAACGCCAGGTGTGACTATCATCCGAAGGTTATTGATAGGAACAGTTGTGGCTAGCCATTTGGCTATCACCCGTCAGGTAAAATGCTTTCGATATTAAGTAGTAATTGATCTCATTCAACTAATTGTATAACGCCAGATCGGTTTCAAAGAGGCATTAATTGGTTATCCATTGACACACAAGTTAAAGCTTTTAGGAGTTTTGACTGTACCCACCGAATCACCCGGCGGTTGTAATCAAATGAACGTCGTTTTAAGTGAAGAAAGGAGCTGCGAACCATGATGAGCCCTCTGTAAGCCCATGATGCATTATGTATATTTGTTAATTAAAGGAAGGGTGTTCAGTTATCATTATATCGACATCGCCTATGCAACATGACATGAACTTAATTTCCAACGAAAGGATACCTTTGGATGACCGTCGTGGAAAGAGCGTGTCATTGTACCAACAAAGTCTAGTTTTTTGTTGTGTTTGTCTTTGAGAGTTCTTAATGTAAACATATGGTCAAATGTGCGTTTACCGGAAGTGAAGCCAATTTGTCCATTTGGCACAACATTTTTACTTGCTATGTACTTATCAAGCCTGGAATTTAAGACACTATGGAAAACTTTACCAAGAGATCCGTGTAACCTTGCACAGTTCAATTTTCGTTTTTCCTTTTTGGTTTCTCAAAATCAAAAATTGAAATTTGACGGTCAATTTTCATAGTATGTGATGGCGGTTTCCGCTGCCTGTCCGTCTGACAGTCTGTCCGTCTGTCTGTCCCCCGTGTCCGGTCGATATCTGGGACAGTTTTCTATCTACAGTTCTAATATTTGATGAGTGGATACCCTATGGGGAGACGATGTGTCGCGTACGGAAATGAAGGTTGAGGTTAGAGGTCAAAGGTCACTGGCCTGAAAAACAAAAAATCACTGAAGTGTTTGTGTCCGGTCTATCTGTGAACATTTTCTATACACAGCCGCAATTTATTGTGAGGGGATACGCCAGGTGGAGACGATGTGTCGCGTACCAAAATTGAGGTCGAGGTCAAAGGTCACTGTTGCCTAAAATCAGGAAATCATTGATAGTTTTCTATCTACGGTTCTAATTTTTGGTGAGTGGATGCCCTAGAGGGAACGATGTGATGCATGCCGAATTTAGGTCGAGGTCAGAGGTCAAAGGTCAGTGTGACCTAAAAATCAGGAAATCATAAAAAATTACTAATTTTTTGTGAGTGGATTTAAATGGTGGAAATTAAGTGGAGAGACGATGTGTCGCGTACAGAAATTAAGGTCGAGATTAGAGGTCAAATGTCACTTGCCTGAAAAACAGAAAATCACTGAAGTGTTTTGTCCAGTCTATCTGTGAACGTTTTCTATCCACAGCTGCAATTTTTTGTGAGTTTATAAACTCTGGGATATTATAAGTAAATATACAATCATCATGTTTTTCAACTGTAACTATACATTATAGTTACGATCATTATAAAGGAATACAAAGATTTACTATCAGAAAAGTCCCCATTCTGTATTAATAGTCGTTTACAAAGGATTTCTACCAATAGTTGACTATACAGGTTTACAATCCTTTAAATACAACGTATTACTAAGGTTGCCATCGGTAATTTTATTCGATAACAAAACTTGCAATCTGTAACTGCAACCGTGTATATCAAGATTCTCATTTGTAAAGACGATCGATTATAAAGGTCTCTTGCATGTAGATATAATCACTTATAAATGGCCCTCGCAGGTAAATGTAATTGGCTACAAAAGAAGTTCACATGTAAATAAAATTAATTACAAAGTAAATGATTACTTAGATTCTCCCCCTGTCAATGTATACGATTAGTGGTAAATATAATCGATCATAAATGTCTTTCATATGTAAATGTACTTAACTGCAAAGTAATTTCATACGCGAATACAATTGATTACTAAGTAAATGATTACTTCGATTCACTATATATGAATAGTCGATTACAAAAACGTCTTGTATGTAAATATAATCGTTCATAAAGAGCGCTCGTATGTGAATGCAATTGATCACAAATGAATTTTACATGTAAATACAATTTATTACAAAGTAAATTATTACTTAGATTCGCTGTATACGAGTAATCAATTATAAAAGTAGTCAATTACAAAAGTATCTCATATGTAAATATAATTCGATGCAAAAGGTGTCTCATATATGAATGTTATTGACTACAAAAGAATTCCACATGTGAATATAATTGTATACTAAGTAAATGATTACTTAGATTTGACATCTGTCACTGTATCCGATTAGTCGATTGGAAAAGAATCTCATATGTAAATATAATTGATCATAAAGGTCTCAAATTTGTAAATGTTATTGATTACAAGGGAATTGCACATGTAAACATAATTGAATAATAAGTGACTCATAAGTTAGATTTATTATCTGTCACTTTATATGAGTAGTGACTTATAATTTCATTCTTTAATTATGATCGACTATTAAGTTTTATTAATCGATTTCAACGGAACTATTATTGACTACTCATTTGCGACGGATGAGTAGCGTATATTATAAAACAACAGACACACATGAATATTCTATTATGTCTCTGCAACAGGTTTTACAAATAGAATATTATGTATTATTGGGCTATGTCAAAATACATTCATATTTACAATATATATTGTAAATAGCTATTGATATATGGTATATCGATGAAAAACGTCATAAGCTGAAACTTATTCTGAATGGTAATGCTTTTTCTTTATATAGAATTGTAACGCCCGTGCCTGGTATAGAATGGAGTAATCGATCAACATTATTACAGATGCACTCAGTCCGAGAGTATGGAACCAGCCCCATCTTAAAGATATAGTAAAGACATGTCTTATGATATCTCACCATCTGAAACTTGTCACATTGACAATATAACCGTTATATGTTTTGCAAAAAATGAACCTTTAAAAATTAAGTCTGACTGCATCTGTAAAAGACATAACTTTCGAACGGGAATTTTGCTATTGAATAAAGTAAAAGTGATACCAGACAGTCGTGAGAACCACGCTTTTCCAGATAAAACTTGTTGGGAATTTTGTACATAATTTAATAATTGTTAAGGATAAAATATTATAGGCGCTGTGATTTTAACACAGGACCTCCCTATATTATTAATAATTTACTTACAGGTATGATTTAAAAAGGACCAGGGTCATTTGGCCGTTAAGTGTTGTAATGGTGTTAATATGTACAGTATATGTTTATGTGTTTTTTGTTTATGTATTGAACGATTATACAGATGCCACATGCCCGAACTTGAATACGAATGCTGTTGAAAAGATCCCATTTTCCCCCCTTTCCGTTTTGGTAGAATTTGTTCTAGTTGATTGGATGAAACTCTTATGCTGGATCAATGCTATAACCTCCTGGCGCAAACACTCGACCCAGTACTTGCAATATGGCTGACACCGTGAATATAGTATCTATGAACTGTCAAGGATTGGCCGACTCCAAAAAACGGCATGACGTTTTCAATTATCTGCGAAAAAAACAATATTCAATAATCTGTTTACAGGACACACACACTGATACAAAAACTGCAAATAATATTAGATCCGAGTGGGGCTTAGATGCCTGGACATGTCCCTTCTGATCTAACTGTCGTGGTCTCTTGATTCTTTTTAATGACAATTTTGACTACAAAATTGAAAAAATCATAAAAGATCCAGGTGGAAATTACCTGATAATGAGCTTAGCGATACATGGCACACCTATCACCCTTGCAAACATTTATGGTCCAAACATCGACAATCCCAGCTTTTTTAATAAGGTGAATAGAATTATATTAGACCTGGACAACCCTTCTGTTATTATTTGTGGTGATTGGAACTTGGTATTGGACCCAGCAGTGGACACTGAAAATTATAAACACGTCAACCACCCACAGACTAGAAAAGTTGTCCTGGATCTAATGCATAATCACAGTTATACAGACCTTTGGAGAATAAACCACAAGGATGAACGCAGATATACCTGGCGGAGAAAACATCCTCGACAACAGGCTCGACTAGATTTCTTTCTGACATCACCTGATATCTTTAATATAACAACTGACACAGATATTAAGCCAGGATACAGAACTGACCATTCTGCTATTGTGATCAAATGTAAATTTACAAATACAGACAGGGGAAGATCATATTGGAAGTTCAACTGTTCTTTACTCCGGGACATAGATTATATTAACATGGTGAAAGATAAGATTAACTCCGTTGTGGATGACTATGCTCCCAAACCATATAACAGAGACTCTTTACCCAATTTAGACAAGTCAAAATTAGAACTAGATATAAAAGACGATTTGTTTTTAGAAACTCTACTGATGAGCTTAAGAGGGGAAACAATAAAATATGCTTCAATTAAAAAATACAGCGGGAAAAGGAAGAAACTTACTTGGAAAAAGAAATCGACATCCTAGAAAAAGAAGTGGAACAAAACTTTTTAAATGTAGACACAGGAAAAATAACTAGGCTATGCGAATCCAGGGAAAAATTAGAAAATATTAGAAAAGAAATAAATCAAGGTATAATTGCAAGGACAAAGGCGAAATGGGCAGATAAGGGTGAGAAATCCACCAAATACTTTTTAGGCCTTGAAAAGAGAAATTTTACCAATAAACTGATGACTAAATTAACACTAGATACTGGAGAAAACCTTTATGATAGCAAACTTATAATAGCTGAACAAAAAAAATATTACGAAGGCTTATATAGTAACAAAACAGAAACGTCGTGCAAGGAAGATATTGAAGAAACCTTGAATTCACTGAATTTCCATAAATTAACTGAACAAGAATCTGCAAACTTAGAGGGGGAAATTACTTATGTAGAGCTGACACGTGCTTTGAAGAATACACAAAACGAAAAAAGTCCAGGCATCGACGGCTTTCCTGTAGAATTTTTTAAAAAATTTTGGAGACAAATTGGATATTTTGTTTTGAGATCCATCAACGCTGGTTATTACAAAGGCGAACTTTCCATTAGTCAAAGGCAAGGAGTTATAACATGCCTCCCAAAACCTAAAAAAAATCGCAATTTACTGAAGAACTGACGACCTATTACGCTGTTGAACGTGATCTATAAATTAGCTTCATCTTGTATCGCAAATAGAATTAAATTAGTTTTAGATAAACTGATTTGTGAGGATCAGAAGGGATTTGTCCAGGGTCGCTACGTCGGAGAAAATATAAGATTGATCTATGACCTGATGTTAACGAGTAAATTAAATGATATACCCGGACTGCTTTTATTAATTGACTTTGAAAAAGCTTTTGACTCTGTGTCGTGGTCATTTTTGGAAGCAGTAATGAAGGCCTTTAATTTCGGAGATTCTATCAGAAGGTGGGTTAAAACATTTTACACAAATATTCAGACGTGTGTTATACAAAACGGGCACCTATCGGAATTCTTCCAAAACGGGCGCGGGTGTCGGCAGGGTGATCCTATATGACCATATCTTTTCCTTTTGTGTGCCGAAATTCTTGGTGTTATGATCCGAAAAGACAAAGATATTAAAGGCATGACAATTGGTGACGTAGAATATAAAATAAGTCACTACGCGGATGACACACAACTGATCCTATGGATAGGAACCTTGACTGGATCTGAAATGCGTTTGTGCCAGGACGTTAAACTAGATTGGGTCACAGACTTTAATCTCTTGGGAATAAATCTATCTACCATCAATTTCATGGACATTTGGAAAATAAACTATTTGGCAAAGCTCAAGGAACTAAAAAAAGAACCGAGTAAATGGAAATTAAGAAACTTAACAATCTTAGGTAAAATAACAATAATAAAATCAACTGCTCTGTCAAAACTAACGCACCTCTTCCTTGCCTTGCCAATCCCACCCGACGAGTTCATACAAGAGCTTAACTCAATCCTCTTTAAATTTATTTGGAACAGAGGTAGTGATAGAATTCAAAGGAAAATAATTACTCAAGATTATAACAAGGGAGGGTTGCGAATGGTAAACGTGGCAAATTTTATTCACAGTTTAAAAATATCCTGGATAAAACGGCTATTTCTGCATAGTAGAAAGTGGAACTGTCTTATCTTGGACGATCTACCTGAATCAAGACTTATGTTGGATTCTGGCAGTGAACACATCAAAACTTTTCATGAAGAATTATCAAATCCCTTCTGGAAAGACGTTTTCAAAGCCTGGCATCTATGCCAAAGTAAAATGAAACCAGAAACCATAACAGAATATCTCGACGAACCTTTGTGGTATAACAGTAACCTGAAACATCCGTCTTTCTTTATTAAAAAATGGTTTGAAAATAAAATCCGATACATTCGCGACATTGTAAATGATAGAGGCGAAATACTATCCTTTCAGGATTTTAAGAGTAAGTTTGGGGTGAAAGGAACAATTATAGATTATGTACGTTTGGTGAGAAGAATTCCCGAAGAATGGAAGGAACAATTGTGTAAGAAGGAAATTCTCTCGGAGTTGTATGCACCGGTCTTGGGAGCAGCAAAGGCGGTTTTGGTAAGGCAAGGAAAGGGGTGTAGATGCTACTATGACATATTAAATTCGGAAAATGAGCTAGTGAATAAATCAGAGCGACACTGGGAGGAGACTTTGCCGTTCGATCTGGACACCAAATGGTCAAATATATATATGCGTAGCTTCACAAGTACAACTGAGACTAGATTAAGAAGTTTGCAATATAAAATATCACATAGAACGTTATCTACGAACTCCTTTTTATTCAAAATCAAAATACGGACTGATGATAAATGTTCGTACTGTAAAATATATAAAGAAACAATTGAACACCTTTTTCTGTATTGTCCAATCGTAAAACAGCTGTGGCACGAGCTTCATAACTGGTTAATTAACTCCTTGGAATATAGAGGTAACTTCACCAACCAGAATATTATCTACGGGTGGGATAGTGGACAATTATTTCTCAATACTATATTGCTTATTACGAAACAATACATTCATAGGAATAAATTTACACGAGATACGTTAAACTTTAGATTATTGCTTGAAGTCATTTGTAGACAGTATACCACAGAGAAATTGATTGCCAAAATGCATATGAATATGTCTAAATTCAATAAAAAATGGGCGTCGGTTGAAAGTGTCATTGAAAAAATTGAACAAATGTGATACAGTATATAATGATATCTATATGTTCAGGCTGTTGGCAGGATTAATTTACTTTCCCAATCAAAATGTGTTTCTGTATTAGTCCACGTCTAGTACATGTGTTTTTGTGTGTTGTACTTGTCAATGTATATTGTATATTCTTTTGTTATTATAATTGTTTGTAAATATACTGTACTTATTACTATATGAAAAAAAAAAAAAAATATTAAAAAAAAAAAAAAAAAAATGTGAGTGGATATGCCAGGTGAGGATGATGTGTCGCGGTCAAAACAATTGAGGTCGACGTCAGTGGTCAAAGGTCACTGTTGCCTAAAATCATGAAATCATTAATCAAAAGCAAAAATAGCGTCAGTACTGTTTCAGTACATTACTACCAAAGTACTGAAACAGTACTGATATATAACAGTACTGTTTCAGTACTGAAATATTATAGTACTGTTTCAGTACTGAAATATTACAGTACTGATTCAGTACGGAAATGGAAAATTACAGTAACAGTACTGAAATACCACAGTACTGTTTCAGTGCTGTTTCAGTACTGTAATTTGTCAGCACTTTATCAGTACTTAAATATTTCAGTACTGTATCAGTACTGTACAATTTCAGTACTGAAACAGTACTTAAATATTAAAGTACTCTTTCAGTACTGAAACAGTACTGAAAATTTTCAGCACTTTTTCGGTACTGTATTATTTCAGTACTGTATCAGCACTAAAATTTCAGTACTGTAAGAGTACTGAAATATTACAGTAGTAAAACAGTACTGAACCAATAAAGTACTTTAGAGATATACAATGTATTGGCACTACGCAAGGTTTGAGGTAAACCAAGTGTATTTCCCTGTATTCTTTGTAGGGTTGTGTAGGCTGGATAATGATGCTACAGACAGGGCGTGGATGCCAGAGTACCCACTCGGGGTTCAGACATCGACGCATGCATGCGCACTCGTTTAATAGACATCAGCAGATGATTGGAAATGTGGTGTATCATTTGAGGGATCACACACAGTAGGCATACTGTTCAATCCCCTACCTTTCGTTTAGGCTGGGATCGAGCTTACTTCTAGATGACCTTTCGGCATTTGTGGGAAGTTGATGCTGGGTCGACATCGGGCCTTACAGACTAGTCTTTTGTGTTAAATGCCGTCATATACATCTGACGACGATACAGCTCACCAATCTCCAATGTAAGAGTTGTCACAGCGAAGCAGCTCATCAATAACCAGTATACGAGTTGTCAGAGCATTTCCATCATAGCTCTCTAGATTTGTATCTAATACCGCTTATGCCGGTGCTAGGGGCCGTGTGGTCATATCATCCAAGTTGCCACAGGAACAGGTACAATAAAGCGTACCTGAGATACAACACATATCACGAATCGTTAGAATCTTGGTATGTGCTTTAGCATAGGTTAACCAGAAGACTATGCTGTGAAGTCATGTGACGCGGTCAGTATGTCGGCACCTCTTCCCACTTCCCTTATATGTGTTGTAATTTATTCTTGCATATGGCGAGATTCTGCTGGTGGACGTTTCGTCCCCGAGGCCCGCCCCCTGTACAGATCTTTTGGTCTTTGATATATGTTGCCATTTGTGGGAAGTTGGTGCTGGGTCGACAACGAGCCTTACAGACTAGTCTTTTGTGTTAAATGACGTCTTATACATCTGACGACGATACAGCTCACCAATCTCCAATGTAAGAGTTGTCACAGCGAAGCAGCTCATCAATAACCAGTATACCAGTTGTCAGAGCATTTCCATCATAGCTCTCTAGATTTGTATCTAATACCGCTTATGCCGGTGCTAGAGCCGTGTGGTCATATCATCCAAGTTGCCATATGAACAGGTAGAATAAAAGCGTACCTGAGATACAACACATATCACGAATCGTTAGATTCTTGGTATGTGCTTCAGAATAGGTTAACCAGAAGACTATGCTGTGAAGTCATGTGACGCAGTCAGTATGTCGGCACCTCTTCCCACTTCCCTTATATGTGTTGTAATTTGACCTGTCATAGTAACATCATCGCCCACTCAGAACTTCAAATTTATGAGGGCTAGAGATAGGGATGTTTGGTGTGACCTTTGGGTGAAATGTGAGAATGAATCAAGGCCACTTTCTGATGAACTTTGACCTGTAACATCATTGTGTATATGTGCAAGTAGGTAGGAAGTTTCTGGCAAAGAGAGTTGTGTAGGATGCAGGGATATCTAATGAAAGCTCTTTCTCTGTACATTTATGCTGAAGTACATTCATGATAGCTCTTGTCACTTGCCCTCACTGGACGTCATCGCACATGCTAGGAGGCAGGTTTTGGAGCCATAGTGAGGCTTGCTTTGGGGAATAATGTTATGTGGATTACCCAATGACTTACACTGTGCAGTCATATGTCAGATGTCCTAAGGCAATGAGGAGCAAGAAGCCGTTTCTACACACACCCTACACCTATCACAGGGGCCCTACACCTATCCCCCTGTGACAGTTTTGTACAAAACAGTTCTGATTGGCTAGTGCCAAAGGGGTATTAGGGACAAGCTGTATTAGCTGTACTAGGCCAAAAGATTCAAGCAATCCAAAATATAATTTTTTTTATTTCATACCACTTTATTGTATTCACTGTCCATTGAATTTACGAATCATACACAATTCAATATATTTGAATGGATGTGTTAAATCAGATCACAGCAGTTAAACGGTATCATCAGATCACAGCATGATAGATATATCAACTGATAATAGAAAGAGAACCAAGTACAATGTTTCCAAGATGATTTGAATGATCTCTCCTTGGCAGCTATGAACATGGTGAACTGGATAGCATATAATTAATGTACAATAATGATATTATTATATTTGTTGTGGAGATAAAAATGTTCAAGGTTATCAAAGTGCACAATTGTTTTATATGCATATCTCAACTGTCTCCCTTATTCTTTCCTGAGTATAGGATTGGTCAGCACTGTTGAACGAGCATTAGGACTTCCTTGTTCTGATTTAATCACGTAGCCTGGTATTACTATCTGAAAGACAAAAGAAATCATGAAATTGTTATGCTCATGACCAGTTCGACTTTATTTATGTCGTATAAATTAGTTCTTTCAAAAATCCTGATCTGATAAAAAACCCACATGACAGTCTAGGGGTGTATTCAAGTATTCGTACCTATACCGGTACATGTAAAACAACACACCTTCCCCTCTGCAAGCAAAATTTTACCTGGAGTACGAACTAAAAGTTAATTTAAGCCCAAACACACTCTCGTCTGTACATAATACTTGAACGCACCCACATTGGAAGTTTATGTGATATTATATCTCCAGTCAAACAAATAAATGATATCCTGCAGGACAATGTAAAATATGGCAGGAGTAGTGGGAAAAAGGAGGGAAATTTAAAGGAGGAAGAGTGGGGCCAGAGAACAAGGAGGAGAGACGGAAAGCCTCAGAGGTGGAGGAAAGAGCAGGGTCAGAGGGGGAGGATAGGGCAGATGAGGAGGAAAAGGCAGGGTAAGTAAAGGAGTTGGGAAGAGCAGTTGAGTATAAGCTGAAAATCCATATTTCTCAATTCAGAAATTATTATCAGGACCAGGGAGTGAGAAATTCAAGTGGTCATAACCATGACATTATAAATACAACCTATCATCGACAATTAAATATACTAGTGACATATTAACAATGGCGTAATCAAACCCAGACCTTCTCATCAAAACTTACAGGAATCCAGATAGATTCTCACAACCCAGCTCTATGAGAATCCACGAGAATCCAATACAATCATTTCTATACAGCTTGCTAATATTTTTCGGGAATCTGTTGGATTTCCCAAAATTATTTTGCGGGAGCAGTAAGCTTATACATTCAGCAGAGCACTTGATTAAATTCCTGCATTCCACCCCTTCCAATAAGAATAGTTACAACAAGAATGTACCTAGGACCCTAACCGTGTGGTTTCCGGGTGTGAAAATGAATAGGAACCAAACGTCGTGATATGACTGAAAGTGTTGAAAGCGACGTTAAATCATATTCACTTACTCAGTCTATTGATAGTAATATGAGGAATATACTACATACTAGCATCAGATAGATCTGACATTCAGTAACTAGTTCATGGTCATGACAACAAATTTCCAGATCCATAACTCAAGATCTTATTTCATGAAACAGTATAGATCCAGACCTATGAAACAGTATAGATCCAGACGTAGCCCACCCAACTAGAGGAAGATATCTTTACTAAGGCTGGCATTCTTCAAATCTCCAAGGAAGTTAACTCTACTCAAAAGTCTACATCACCAACAAAGTCCCTGTCAGAAGGCACAGATAATGAAATATTGTAAAAAATTAACTATTTTTGTCATATAGACTCTTGAGTAAAGTATCTCCCTTGGGCATTTGAGGAATACCCGCATTATTAGAGTTACATCCCCTTTAGATGGTATTCAAGTATTATGTGCGCAGTGTGGGGCTCAAAATGTTGGTATATGTTCCTATCTAATCTAGGTTAAATTTTATGCCAAGAGGGAAGGGTAAAAAAGTGTGGGGGGTAGACAAATCCAAATTTTTGCATATGTAATGTAATACTTGAATGCTCCTTTAATTAGTAGATTTACCTTCTCTTAGCTCGAAGATATGATGAGAGATTTGAAGAGATGTCACAGAGTGTAACGGACTCTATTATTATTATAGATACATAATTCTACACCCTGAAACCGTTGACTGTACATATCTGACCAAAATAGCATTACGTGATGTAAAAATGAAAAGTTACTGTCACTATGATGACACTGAGGCACAAGCCGATGCATATGCTGAGAGCATACTGGCTGAATCTGAGAATAAGAGGCTGCTGGTAGTCTATTCACTGATAGAGACAGCTTGCTTGCTACATCCCAGAGAAGCCCGAGCGAAGAACAACCCACCTTTCGGCATTGTATTATGCATGAGGCTATTAATAATCATGCTGAGGCGATCATGGTCACTGGACAGGATAACTTACAACATCCTCCCTGACATCAGGAAAACAGTGAGTTTTGACTATCTATGACCATTATAGTCTGTTGCCACTTCAAATGAAACGCGACCCGATGCATAGGTTCATCATCAAGATCAAGTGTCACCTGGAAAAAGATATGGAGCTACCACCCATCAAGGCCCTGCAAAATGCGATCAAAATGCGCAAACAGCTGTTTTAGGACATGCTGCCATTACAGTATCCTGAACTGCCCAGCAACAATTAAGGATATGTCTAAAGAACAAGAGCCATAATGGCCAAAGATTGACGCAACACCAAATGGTTGCTTCTGATTGGACGAGATCGGTCGAAAATTATAGACATACTCAACATAGGTCCCCCCAACTTGGGTATGATGTAATATTGGGGAGAATAATTACAAGCGTCTAGTCCGTCATTCATAATCCAGCCGTCGTCCATTAGAGAATATCCGCGTCCATAATCCAAAGACCTATTCCATTTCCATATAACAGTATTAGCACCAAATTCAAAAAGACAAAAGTATACATAAACATAGGCTTGTTTCCTGCAAGAGAAGCGGTCAACAATTTTCAATGATGCCGGCAAGACATCATGATGTTCCAAAATATCAAATCCGTATCGCTGATCAGTATTCTTAATCCATAATATTCGTTATAGAGCCACACAAAAACTTTGCCTTTGTGATGTCCAGAAAAACGACATGGGCAGGCGCCATTTACCTCATGGTACACGTAGCCACCTGGCATATGTTCACTGCATTAAGATGGGCATTCAGCAATGCCACCACCACCACCATAACTGCTACCTCCACCACCTCCACACACACACACACATACCAGTGATGGTCCACCTCTATACCACAAATGCCCTTTCTCTACTACTCAACAAGTGCCATGCGCACATCACCCCCAGTTGGACTCTACCCACGGGCGCTTCAATATGAGACAAGGTCCATTCGGACCAAGGACGGTCAACCTCTACCCCAATACGTCCGCCAAAACACCCTCTTTCTACTACTCTACGACTGCACATTCGCAGGATTATGGTAGTTCCACTACAAACTACTCCACTTGGGCTCTACTATAAGTGCTTCAAAATGACACCTCACATGGGCAATTTGGACCATGGATGGTGCACCTCAACCTCAAAACGTCCACTCAAACTATGAATGTGCAAATTACACACCACACCAGTCTGACTTTACCCCAACGAGTGCTTCAAAATGAGACCAAACACCTGCCTGTCCAGTGCTCATCCGCATCTGATCTCTTCAGTGAAAGTCAACCGGGGCTCGAAATTCAGTTTCTCAAGTGCATGGTTTTTTTCTCCGTAATTTTCATTCGGATAACCTTGAATAACTTGTTTAGTAACCATTTTCTATCTAAAACCAGTTTTAATAAAAAAATTTGAAATTAAATTGATTGTCGTTGAAGGATAAAGGAAATTAGAAGAGAACTGATCAAGCCTGATAATAGTAAAAAATGCATGGAATGGTTTGGTTTCATTTCTGACTTTATGAAAAGATGTTCCAAAATAAAAGGATAGAGCCATATTCAAGCATTGCAACATTCTGGCATCCTGGTTTCTGTCACATATAAGGGAAGATAATAAGATCTGTACAGTTATGGCATGTCCTAGGGAACTTTTTGAAACTGGGGCATGCTAGGAACTGGCTTAATGCATTCTAAACAGAGTGACATGGTGCGCCGAGTTGGAACTCGTAGGAACTTCAATGTTATGGCATACATTTTGGGACTCTGCAGACAAAGTATGGCTTATGCCATACCATGCAATGGCATGGAGGGAATGGCATTTGCCATTCCATTTGGAACTCCCATCCAGATCAGAACACTAAACTGGACATGGTGTATGCCATTTGGATAACTGGCATATGCCATTCCAATCAAGGAACTCATGCCCTTCATGAAGCTCAAATTAGCTCCCCTTATGTAACTCTCTGAGAACAACAACAATGAAAACGATCTTTTCCATGCTTTATCTTGAATGAATAACTGCCAGTCCTTGGTTAAAGTAATCAAAAATTAACTTCATGGATTTCTTAAACTATCAATAAAGTAGACTTTAGGATGTTTTTTTCGTGATTTTTAGGTACTTGCCCCTGGGCAACAGCATTACTGGTGTTGGTTGTCCCAAGCAAATTCCACTTGCCCGGGGCAAGTAAAAGGGTGTTAATTTTGAGCCCTTGTCAACCAATGGCCTCTGCGACCCCTCAAAACATACTCTACAGCGCGAGACAAAAACAAAAACAACACGGTCCTACAGTCAACAGTTTCCTCCAAAAAAAAGAAGAATGTCAATGAGGGGGTTCCCCACTTCTCATTATGCTGGACATACTGCTGGAAGATGTCGGTCACCTGACCAAAAGGTACAAGGATATATTATTCATATTATGTAAGGATTATGACCGAGATGATTACGTACCAGCCTTATAGTCTCTCGAAAAATTTGATCACTCTCCTGGATTTTGTATTACGAGAGTGATCACTGTATTCCGAAAGTGATTCATTCGTGTCGGTATTATTCTTCAATACCGTACATTTTCATTTTCCAGGAGAAAGAACAGTAACTCTTCTGGAGGGGAAGTTACTGTTAGGTGAGTGATGATGAGGGTAAGGGAGAGTGATCACTCTCCTTAAAAAAAAGGAGACTTCGAATCCCGCCAGTGTCGATAGAAAAATCACCCTCTCCCGTTGCATGTCCCGCTGCCATGTATTGCTAACACATATAACCTTGAAGTGCCTAGGAAGTATTCAAGGCAGGATTGACTTCTAAAATCAAAGGTCAATTACCTCAGGAAATTACAGTACATTCCCAGAGATTACTGTACATTGACCCCCGAGTTTCCCGGACATTCCCTGACATTCAGGTGAAGAAAAACTAGCCCCTTTGACATCAGCATGGGACTACTTCTGTCTACGGAGGTAGACTGCTGAGTTGACCACATCACCAAAGCGGAATTGACTGCATCACCCCAGAGGAATATCTCCAGTCACGAGACCCAGAGAGGTGACTAGGGCTAAGGCATGAAGATGCTTACTACTGCTTGCTCTTTTACTACAACTTACCACAAATGGTATTTGCCACTTCCATTTTCAGTGTGCGGAGTAAATATATCTACCTCCCCATTCATTGGCATCTGGCATTATCCCCCTAAATCAGGGATAATTCTAGATTTTTAATTTAACCAGGTTAGGGGCCCTAACCTGCTTGAATTAAAAACTGAGGTTACAAAATTGGTTATTCGTCATTTACATGTGTAAAGGTTTTATAATGAAGATGGAGATAAACGGACCAATACTTTTCTTTTCCACAATAGTCCACAAGTTATTGTTTTGTCACTCAAACTCACAACCAAGGCTGGTAGCATATGGAAACAACATTATGCTAAATACATGTATTATATCAGCTAACCAAATTCATTCATGTACATGAATACTGTCAGGCTACACTGTTGTATTATTTGTAATTTATTTCTTCAGTGGAATTATTAGAATGGAGAGATGTAAATTGTCATGATTAAAGATAGGTACTCCTTAATATTTGGTTTTATAGGATAGTGGGGTACAAAAACATGCACCTCCAAAACGTTTCTCCTTACACTGAACCACATTGAACAGAAAAAAAATGCGATAGCCCTCCCCCCTCTCTCCGAGATTTCAAATTCAATATTATATTATGTCAATATACATATCACAACAAATACATATATGAATTCTCTAATTTTCAACCTATCAACTTAACATTCTAAAATCTAATCTGCACTTTCATCTTTGTTCGAGCCAAAAATATTCTGTCAACTTTCCTGTTACCCTACCTAGCTGCATCCTCACGAGCCAGTGTATCGATTGATAAATCAACCCAATCAGTGAACGCGCCAATTTAGATGATTAGGCCAATCCGCTGCGAGGTATAAGATGTGACAGGTCTGAATTTCATTGCGGAACAAAATGCTTTGATGTCAAGCTGAAATCGACATCGGAAGTCAAAGTAAGCAAAAGCTGCAGGCTTGGGATACCGACATGCCAATTCGAAACACACCCGCAGGGGGGGGGGGGGATGTAATGTACGAGATTTTATGATAGAGGCATAGTAATCGTAATAAATTAATATCCTATCAATGCCTGACCTGTGTTAAATGTGACGATTTTAATCAACGTCACAAAACATTGTTGCATAAACTTATAAAACAGGGCTACACCACCAAGCGCCTCCAATCAAAGTTTCTCAAATTTGGCGATACATATCGCATACTGATAGCAAAATACGAGCGTAGCGTGCAAGATCTATGGCGTTACGTTTCGCAACTTGTGTCCAATTCCGCCTAACCCGGGGCTAGGGGGCGTATGAACCCATGTACTTCAAGATACTCATGGTACTCATATGAACAGTCACAATCAAAGCGTGGCTGAGATACATCATTCTTTAGATGACGACTTTAAAACGAATATTATGGATTAAGAATACTGATCAGCGATACGGATTTAATATTTTTGGAACATCATGATGTCTTGCCGGCATCATTGAAAACTATTGACCGCTTCTCTCGTGCAGGAAACAAGCATATGTTTATGTATACTATGATTGTCTCTTTGAGTTTGGTGTACGGAATAGGTCTTTGCATTATGGACGCGGATATTCTCTAATGGACGACGGCAGAATTATGAATGACGGACCAGATGCTTGTAATATGTGGTTATCAATTTGACAACATACTTAGAAAATTTATGTTGCCAGGGGATAAATCGACACACCCACAGACCGATATTATGTGGCCTTTACGATTGATCCTCTGTACCGACGAAACAATGGCATGGTTTTTTAGTGATGTTACGTCTAAACGATAACAGAAAAACGCAACAGAAAGCTTTTGTGACATCAAGGATTAATAATCAAATATTTATTTACAATACGAAAGTCATATACAAACTAAGTCGGGTCAATACAGCAAATAAATGAGAAATATAATCTTACTGTTCAATGGTATACCGGTGTATCCCTCACAGTCCGTACTAACGTGCCAATCTTTATACAGTCCGTGCCGACGCGCAGAAATGGCGTTCCTGTATTTTATAGTCCAACACCGCTCAGCTCTTTACAAGTCCAGCAAAGGGCCCAATCTCCGACAGTTCAATCACGTAATTAACACAGCGGTCAAAGCACAGGAATATACAATCCATCTGTCAGTAATCTCATGCTAAGGTAATATCCAGTAGCACAATCTAATGCACCCACATAGAAGCCGTTTGAATCTCTCCTCGATCACTAAACGTCCGGCTATTTATACTCCATCGGGCATTCGAGATTATTCTATCAAATCAAGAAACTTTCACCGGTACAGCACTGATGCATGATCTAATCCAGATACCATCACAACAGCTTCTGGAAAGCTCGAAATAATTAACCCACAAAACAGTATGTATAACAGCGTACGCTTGGCGCTGCGACCCAATTACCCTCGTCATACGGGTCTCTTCGTCCCTTGTCAATTTGCAATTATGATAAATCGGTCACGACAGCTAAAGCGAAAACTCCAGATGGATGACCCACATAATACGTAGGACTATTATTCTACAATGTCCACAGTGTCTACAGTACCATGACAATAAAAAGATGACATAAATCTCGGCGAAATACAGGTCCACAGGTTGACTTTCATACAAGCTCCATCCACTACAGGGCCCTCGGTAGCCGAGTGGTCAAAGGCACTTCGCTGATGTCTGCTAGCCTCACACCGCTAAACCGGCACGGGTTCGAACCCAGCTGGTCCATGTGTGGAAGTTTGTCAGTTACTTGCCAATGGGCGGTAGTTCTACCTTTCTCCACCAACCGAATTGACTGTGACCATATGAGTGAAACAAACTTAAGTGGGACATTAAGCCATATCCCTCCCCCCATCCACTGCAGAAGCCTAATTAAAATGGACAGACTTTATAATTGACCAGAAAAAAGTAATTTTGGAAACTGGCTCGACTAAGTAAAGCGCCCTTGATCAAAGATTCTCAAACCACAAGTAGAGCTTACATTGCAAAAAATCCCTGACGTTTGAAATGGGACTTTTGTCTGATTTGACTTTTCATATGTTTTAAGGTATCTAAAAGATATGACACCTTGAACCAAAATAATGTTTCGGCTTGATATCGTGGCAGACATGGTGACTTTGAAAACAGTGGATTCGTTTTCGTTCAAGGTACCATAAATTAGGTATATTAAAATATGTATTTGAAAAAAGCCAAAAACAGACAAAACAAAACATTTTCAAACGTCACAGAAATTCATCTATAATTTATCTGACCCAGAATCTCTTTTCACAAGACAAGGCATCTCGAGATATCACGCTAAACTGCAAGTACTTCATTCTATTCAATAACCGTATTGCTAGACAGCAAATTAGGACCACGAATGCCATGATTATCTTTCGAGAAACAGAACTGCGCGCGACTGAAATTCTATTTGAATGAAAAATAAAAAGCTCCGATAACGATCGATGGCCGACGTGAAATGCCCTAACAGAAATTTTTGAAAATGCTTCTTTTCTGCACATTTCTACTACGGTCATTATAGCTTTCTTTTATATGGTGGTAATTAAACGGAATAGGCCTACATTTTATGCTACTATATTTTCAGATGAAGCCGGATGATGGGACAAACGGCCGGCAATCCGAACTGGTATATACAATTGCAGGCGTGGGTTGGGATTAAAAGTTTAAAAAATAAAAAGATGGAATAAAATAAAACGTTTTCTGTCTACTTATTCTCTAAATTATACTGTCTGAAATGTGAGTTAATTTTGCTGAACCCCTGAGGTAATATCAGATAAAAACACGGTTGTACATTTAGCTGTTTCGTCACCATCATTTTCGATCTGTCGGAAATATTCCAGAATACATTTATATCTGAAACAGATCGAGCCAATTTTCTGATTAATTAATACGTAGATCGTGGATTAATGCGTATCATGTTAGGCCTATATATGCTTGAATAAAACTGGGTAAACAAGTGAGTGTAAATGACAGAACAGCTGCAGTCCAGCCATATTTCAAGCCAGAATAATGATCGGAGAGAGGTAAAAGGAAATTCTTTTTCAGATTTGAAACATTTTTATTTTCTATTTTATTTTGAGTCCTATCTCACTGTTACGAAGGTATAAAGTATTGAGGTTGTGTTAGCTGGATATACTATGCAGCGGGAACCGTGTACAAGCCTAAGTTTGGCCCACGTGCCATGCTATCCAAGTGTTGATCACGTGATGTTATTGCAACTCCGTATGGCGGGAAAATGTACAGCCAACACTTGGCTTGTTGAAACTTTCATTCTACAGACCCCACCTAATTCTATGAAAGTATTTTAATACATTTGTTAATCAAGGATCGAAGGGATACAGTCAATTGTTACAAGGGCGTAGACAAGTTGTGAAGTTTGGGGGGGCTTAGGGGGAGAGTCTGAGAGGGGGGTATCCCCCCTCGCAGCGTAGATTTTTTTTTTGAAAATTGATGGTAAATTGACGCTCACTGGGGGCATTTGAGCGGTAAAAGTTGAACTTTTTTTTTGCGAAAATCTCTGTATAACAGTGGCGATCACTACACTGATATACAAGGTGAAATGATCGTTCAATCCGGGGTTTGCACTATATTAATTCAAGTTATTTCTTAGATAATACTATTTTGCCTAGATAGCAGGGGCGGTGTTTTGATGCGTGGTTGACCGCATGAGTTCTTGTGGTCGTTCTGAAGTTGCCAAGCTTATCAAAAATGTAAAGTTAGGGGTCCTTTCTTGGAATAGTAGCGAAAAGTATCCATATTCATCATATTTACACCAGTTAAATAGTGACTTTGTGTCTGGGTTAGATTTTTTACCTATATTTCTAGGATTTCTCTGTGAAAATTATTCGAGAGTTCGTATCTCTCGTTTGTGAATAAATAAATACGGGACAAATGACTGGGATCTCAATTCAAAAAAAGTTTATGGTGAAAAAGTTACGAAAAAATCTTTTCAGCCAACGTGTTGACCTTTTTCGTCCAAATGGGCGATATTTGATTGAATTGGAGCACATTATTCGTTTCTCGGAGAAAATCACACGGGATTTTTGAGTCCGATATCGCCAAACTGTTGCGTTGTTCTCTGACCGATTGCAATTATTCTAGTCCTTCTGGTAAGCATTGTTGATTTTACTTCCCCTGTAATATGCAACAATTGATAAAGATATGTGACAAGCTAAACATTTACTTCTCTGCTATGTTTCCTTTTTGTTTCTTTCTTGCTTTCTTTCCTTTTTTCTCCCTTTTTGTTTTTTGTTTTCTTTTCTTTTTGTTATTTTTTTTTGACGGACGTCAATATTTGGGGGGGCTGAAGCCCCCCCAAGCCCCCCCTTGTCTACGCCCTTGTGTTAGAAAGGGCAAGCAATTCATGTCTTTCGTTTAGCCGATATACCGGGCGGGATTAGCTCATTCCAGCTGGGAAGATTGTATATCGTCTCAGACGAGTTGGCCCTGATATTGGCCTTCAAATAGTGTCAGGCGCTTGATTAATTTGCTGTTCGTTTTATTGACATGAACAGTTTGAAAAGCCCTTCCACGATATTTCCCTATGAAGAGCAACCAGGAAATTACTAGGTTTGATTCTCAGAAAATGACGTAATCTGTATTTCTTCATTAGATCGTTTTCCCGAGGACATCATTGGCGTCACTGGGATAGTTGGGCCTAGTCTCTCAGCCGTGACAAAAATTTTGCTTCTCAGCCGTGACAAAAATGTTTCAAGCATGTCCTGAAAAGAAAATAAAGAAAATATCAACAAGTATTAAGGGGAATTAGGACTTGTGACATTTCTGAATTTTTTTGCCAAATCTAAATTTCTAAAAACGACCCTAATCATTATAATGACCAAATTTCTTGACACAATCATACCATGAGACATGATATGACAAAAAAAAAATGTATTTTTTTTTTTTTGAAATTTGTTTCAATACCTGTGTGAAGCAAAAATGTAATGAAATGACAAGAATTTCGTGAAGCAACTTTCAGGAAATGAATACTATACCAGGCCAGGAAAACGATAAATAAAATGACTCAACTATGTTTTGGAGGTCCTATACGAGCGAAATTATCCATTTCGCCTGAAGCACGTGGCCGTACATCCAGTCTCGATTCTGCATGTCATCACAAATGACCCCTGAAATCTCACCATTTTGCTCCCGACGTGACAACGAAATAAAGATAATTCTATAGAAAATAAACTATAGCAGATATCAATTTCAAATTTTCCACAAATACACAGTAAGATACGTACTTTTCAGCCCATTTGTTTAAATAGAGATCGAATTTAGCGCTTCCATCCCAAACACTTCGATATGTCTCATACCATGCTTCTTTTCCAAACAAGGTGACCCATCACATCTCAATAATATTCATACGCCCATATAGACACGTCCAAAATATCGTCAATATCATGTATAAACATCAAAGAAGTATCATAAGTGAGCGAAATATGGTGATATTTAGCATCCAACATATTTATTTCGACGGTTTCGAAAGAAGAAAACAATTTCTGTAAACCTCTCTAGAGATCTACTTTTCAACAGCCTTACTCTAATATCCTGCCTCCTACTTCACGTGAAATCGCGCGAGATATGATATTTTGGTGAAACTGTAGAAAAACAGATCATCCGTCTAACTTACATCAAATTTAGACAACAAAGATGGTATTATAGTAAATTTCGGTGAGTAGCCCTCCCATCTGAATGGTTCGTCATTCCGATCGCATGTTCTGAAAGCGTTTGTCGATGAAAATGGGCGAGCGTAAACGTGTGTACACGAATGGCATTAACCCTCACGGCCATGTGCCAACAACAACAACAACACGTAACAACAACAACATGTTGAATGACTGTCTCATTCAGCTGACTTTGATTGACAGGTGTTCAGTTTTTTGCGAAGGGTTAATGCATCGAGGCCGGAAAAAGTCCACCTGAGCAGGAAGAAATGTGAATCGCCATTTTCCCGAACAATTCAGTTTGCTTGACCACGTGTAGCATTCTATTTTCCAACAACTTCAAGTAGGTCATTCTTGTTTGACCTCAACGGAGAGATGATTCAACTTTATTCGTGAGTTAAATAGTCACCACATTTCTTCAATTTCCAAATTTCACTGCAAAAAAAACCCACTACATTTTTGATCAATTTTGTTTCACAAAGTCATTATTTTCGAATTAGTTCAAAGAAATAGCCATATTTTCTTGTGTTTAATTGTTTTTCCTATCGTTCTGGGATGAAATAATGCGCCCTTGATAATTTAGTGCCTTTTTGAAAATTTCAACCTGACAAAAAATGTCAAAATCTCTCAAGTCCCCCTCATTCTTAAGTTACAGAATATGCCCTTGTCCCGTATGTACTAATACAATGATATACGCGAATTTGTGATTTTGAATTGGCCGGGGGTCCGATGAAACTAATCTTCATTGTCAGGCGATCATTGCGGTCAATTACTTGAACCTAATTTAATGGTTAAAGAGCAGGAAAAATGCATTTGCTTTTCAAAGAGAGAAAATAATGGTGAGAAATGCAAGAGGCAATGGATTATTCAGTGAAAACGATCAAAGACGAAGAAGTCCGCCATTTAGCCTCTCACGTCAAAAGTTACCGTCAAAAAAGAGATTTCGAACACGACCGTTTTTCTATAATTGACTTGATTTCGGTACGTGAATAATCTCTGTAGGTCCTTGAAAAGTCATTAAATTTAAGGCAAGAAAAGGCGTGCGAACCATGCACAACGTCCGCGTATAGGCTCGGTTAGCGACCGTCCCGGAAGATTTCTGCTTCCATGTTCAAATTATCGTGGTATTACATACGTAGCAAAGAGTGTAAATAGACTTTAAACAGACGTTCCTGCTGTTAATCTTCATAATAAAATCCATCTCTAGACGCTCTCTCAGGCCATCAGTTTAAACGGCAATTAACAAAAATCTCTGCCGCCGCGAGGGGGGAAACCCCCGTCTCGGCCTCTCCCCCCTTCAATCGCTACGCTCCCTCAGACTTGGTCGCTTCGCTCCCTCGTATGTTGCGGAGCAGAATTTTTCTGGCGGAATCCCTGTCCTGTGTTAAATGTGGCGATTTTAATCAACGTCACAAAACATTGTTGCATCAACTTATAAAACAGGGCTACACCACCAAGCGCCTCCACTCAAAGTTTCTCAAATTTGGCGATACATATCGCATGCTGATAGCAAAATACGAGCGTAGCGTGCAAGATCTATGGCGTTACGTTTCGTAACTTGTGTCCAATTCCGCTTAACCCGGGGCTAGGGGGCGTATGAACCCATGTACTTTAAGATACTCATGGTACTCGGTACTCATATGAACAGTCACAATCAAAGCGTGACTGAGATACATCATTCTTTAGATGACGACTTTAAAACGAATATGATGGATTAAGAATACTGGTCAGCGATACGGATTTGATATTTTTGGAACATCATGATGTCTTGCCGGCATCATTGAAAACTGTTGACCGCTTCTCTCGTGCAGGAAACAAGCCTATGTTTATGTATACTATGATTGTCTCTTTGACTTTGGTACAAATCTGTTATATGGAATACGTAATAGGTCTTTGCATTATGGACGCGGATATTCTCTAATGGACGACGGCTGAATTATGAATGACGGACCAGACGCTTGTAATATGTGGTTATCAATTTGACAACATACTTAGAAAATTTGTGTGGCTAGGGGATAAGTCCACACACCCACATACCGATATTATGTGGCCTTTACGATTGAACCTCTGTACCGACGAAACAATGGCATGGTTTTTTAGTGATGTTACGTCTAAACGATAACAGAAAACGCAACAGAAAGCTTTTGTGACATCAAGGATTAACAATCAAATATTTATTTACAATACTAAAGTCATATACAAACTAAGTCAGGTCAATAAATGAGAAATATAATCTTACTGTTCAATGGTATACCGGTGTATCTCTCACAGTCCGTACTAACGCGCAAATCTTTATACAGTCCGTGACGACGCGCAGAAATGGCGTTCCTGTATTTTATAGTCCAACACCGCTCAGCTCTTTACAAGTCCAGCAAAGGGCCCAATCTCCGACAGTTCAATCACGTAGATAACACAGCGGTCAAAGCACAGGAATATACAATCCAGCTGTCAGTAATCTCAGGCTAAGGTAATATCCAGTAGCACAATCTAATGCACCCACATAGAAGCCGTTTGAATCTCTCCTCGATCACTAAACGTCCGGCTATTTATACTCTATCGGGCATTCGAGATTATTCTATCAAATCAAGAAACTTCCACCGGTACAGCACTGACGCATGATCTAATCCAGATACCATCACAACAGCTTCTGGAAAGCTCGAAATAATAAACCCACAAAACAGTATGTATACAAGCGTAGGCTTGGCGCTGCGACCCAATTACCCTCGTCATACGGGTCTCTTCGTCCCTTGTCAATTTGCAATTATGATAAATCGGTCACGACAGCTAAAGCGAAAACTCCAGATGGATGACCCACATAATACGTAGGACTATTATTCTACAATGTCGACAGTGTCTACAGTACCATGACAATAAAAAGATGACATAAATATCTCGGCGAAATACAGGTCCACAGGTTGACTTTCATACAAGCTCCATCCACTACAGGGCCCTCGGTAGCCGAGTGGTCAAAGGCACTTCGCTGATGTCCGCTAGCCTCACACCGCTAAACCGGCACGGGTTCGAACCCAGCTGGTCCATGTGTGGAAGTTTGTCAGTTACTTGCCAATGGGCGGTAGTTCTACCTTTCTCCACCAACCGAATTGACTGTGACCATATGAGTGAAACAAACTTAAGTGGGACATTAAGCCATATCCCTCCCCCCATCCACTGCAGAAGCCTAATTAAAATGGACAGACTTTATAATTGACCAGAAAAAAGTAATTTTGGAAACTGGCTCGACTGAGTAAAGCGCCCTTGATCAAAGATTCTCAAACCACAAGTAGAGCTTGCATTGCAAAAAATCCCTGACGTTTGAAATGGGACTTTTGTCTGATTTGACTTTTCATATGTTTTAAGGTATCTAAAATATATGACACCTTGAACCAATATAATGTTTCGGCTTGATATCGTGGCAGACATGGTGACTTTGAAAACAGTGGATTCGTTTTCGTTCAAGGTACCATAAATTAGGTATATTAAAATATGTATTTGAAAAAAGCCAAAAACAGACAAAACAAAACATTTTCAAACGTCACAGAAATTCATCTATAATTTATCTGACCCAGAATCTCTTTTTACAAGACAAGGCATCTCGAGATATGATGCTAAACTGCAAGTACTTCATTCTATTCAATAAACGTATTGTTAGACTGCAACTTAGGACATTCGGGAGACGAATCTTTCCTTGGAATATATCTTGGTTCATGGTGAAATTTCACGAATTTACATCTGGTCCGTAAGGAAAGCTATTCGATGATCTAAAACTACATACAGAGGATACTGACAGACTTATTACAAAATTAGTACCAGGCGACGACGAACTTACTCATGGGCATTTCCAACAACCCTATCCAGCGCCAGTGTATAATCTGTAATTTAGCCGGCAAAAGGCTAAAACTTACCAGTTCCAGTGTCACACATAATATCCAATCAAACTCCAAGATGTGATTTCTCTTCAAGTCGAGAACATATTGTTGAAGATCTTGCAGTACATATGGGAAACGGGTTACATACTCGGCCTACTCGGTCTTGGTTTAAGCAGGAAGAATCCCAGCAGGGTCAGGGGCAGAATACGGAAGTGAGTGATGAGAGGAATCCGTTTAAAAGCAAATTACTATGCAGATGATGACAGTGTCTGTGAAGAAAATATCTACATCCCAATGAGATCGTCCAGCCTATACTGATATGCGGAAACGTATTAAATGCAAACAGTGGTTCCACGTATTACATTTGATACGTGTCCGCATATCAGTAGGTTGCACCTACTCCTCCTTGGGATGTATACTTTCTTCCTTTTACGATGATTCGTCTATAATTCATTTGCGTATTCCGACCGTGGCCCTGGATGGGTAGCATGACTCTCTTGTTTATGTACTACACGAACGTCTTTCAGCATATTGTCAAGGCGTGTAAACATTTTCTGACATTCTACCTCACTGCTAAAGTACAGACTGATTCCAAGAGCAATTGGCAATTTTTATGCTATTCCCGCTCAATCATTCCTTCAACTCCTCCTTCATCCAATCATTCCTTCCTCCCTCCGACCGGTAGTTCCACTCCCCATTTCTCCCTACAATAATTCCTCCCTTCCACCTCCCTCTCCAATCATTCATGCCTCCCACCCTCCCTCCAATCATTCCTCCATCCCTCCCCCTCCATATGCGACTCTCTGATGTTTTGATATGGTGAATAACGCAATATACAATCACTTGATATATTAAAATATGTCCAATCGTGACCCCTTCACGCGTTGCTTAGGCTTTATCGCGCAAGCATAGGAGGGAGAGCATTCCCGCTTTCTTTTAACGGTTGGTTGCGATTTAAATGCTGGCTTTCTAACGTTGCCTTTCGAGTTCTGCCTTAGCCCGTTCTACAACATTTTGAGTTGGACTGGGTCGACATCGGGCCTTACCGGCTAGTCTTTTGTGTTAAATGCCGTCATTTACATCTGATGACGATACAGCTCACCAATCTTCAATGTACGAGTTGTCACAGCGAAACAGCTCACCAATTACCAGTATACGAGTTGTCAGAGCATTTCCATCATAGCTCTCTAGATTTGTATCTAATACCGCTTATGCCGGTGCTAGGGCCGTGTGGTCATATCATCCAAGTTGCCACATGAACAGGTACAATAAAAGCGTACCTGAGATACAACACATATCACTAATCGTTAGATTCTTGGTATGTGCTTTAGAATAGGTTAACCAGAAGACTATTCTGTGAAGTCATGTGACGCAGTCAGTATGTCGGCATCTCTTCCCACTTCCCTTATATGTGTTGTAGTCTCCTTCTGTCATGAGCTTCTTGTCTTAAAAAAAGGTCTAGCCCGCGTATAATTTTATCCATTTGTTACAAGCGTCTAGTCCGTCATTCATAATCCAGCCGTCGTCCATTAGAGAATATCCGCGTCCATAATCCAAAGACCTATTCCATTTCCATATAACAGTATTAGCACCAAATTCAAAAAGACAAAAGTATACATAAACATAGGCTTGTTTCCTACAAGAGAGAAGCGGTCAACAATTTTCAATGATGCCGGCAAGACATCATGATGTTCCAAAATATCAAATCCGTATCGCTGATCAGTATTCTTAATCCATAATATTCGTTATAGAGTCGTCATCTAAAAATGATGTACCTCAGTCACGCTTTGATTGTGGCTGTTCATATGAGTACCATGAGGATCTTGAAGTACATGGGCTCATACGGCCCCTAGCCCCGGGTTAAGCGGAATTAGACACAAGTTACGAAACGTAGCGCCATAGATCTTGCACGCTACGTTCGTATTTTGCTATCAGCATGCGATATGTATCGCCAAATTTGAGAAACTTTGAGTGGAGGCGCTTGGTGGAATAGCCCTGTTTTATAAGTTTCTGCAACAATGTTTTGTGACGTTGATTAAATGTATTCGTCTGCTGACATGATACTGCTATTGCAGTGATGATCTGCTGCGTTCGACGTTTTCTCCAAGAATGCGCTTAGTCGTGCTATACGTTCAGAAGATACATATATCTGCTTCCGGTATATGACGTCATTATTGCGTCACTAATATGTGTATTTGTCTCGAGATAGTGAGCATTAATATGACATAATTAATTTGCACAAACGCGTTTTCTTCAAAAGTTTTCTTCAAAATTTAGTTACATCACCTATATACCCGTACTTCACATAGCTTGCATGTGAGTAGTAGTATAAGAGGATTTAAATTCCTATTGACCCCTTTGCACTTGAACTTGTGGCGTTGGAGATTGGAAAGTAACCTCTGCCAGAGTTTGGCCGCCGTCTTGAATTTGGTGAAAAAAACTTGACCAATGTGGCAGCGGCTTATTCTCTTGATCTCGGATACAAGGTCGCGTGACCTTTGTATTCTTCCGCGGTGATGCGGTCTGGTGGTGATGCGGTTTGCCTCCGCAGTGAAAAAGTAGTGCTACGGGATGAAATGCATGGAATGCATGTATGGACCCTGGAATGTACTGACTTTGAACATTGGGGAGCGTATTTAAAACCATATTGACCTCGGGGAAGTACGGAGCGTTGACCTTTGACCTTTGCGTGGCCGCGTACCGTGCAGTATATTGATTTTGGTGGTGCTATTAGGGTTCAAGTGATCGGGTTGTGGGGCCGAATGACGCTTCTGGGTGGGGAGGAAAACAGTCCGCGAGAAAAAATAGTGCGGCGAACCAATAGTGTGGGTCTGTATTGAATCCATTTAAACATTTAATACATTTAAAACGTTAATGCATGTAAAATGGGCTTGGGTGTCCGTCCTATAGGCTCTGTACATATTGGATTGCATCAGCGTGGGCTGGGTGCCAAGTGTTTAGAATTGTCTGGAGGCCAACATCCGGGTTCCGTTGGCACGCATCCAATTGACTGGGTGCCAAGTTTTAGATGGGTCGGGTATTGGCCTGGTGCCAACATCCGGGTACTGTTGGCATGCATCCCATTGGCTGGAGCCAAGTTTTTCGCTGTAAAAAGGGATCCGTTTTCAAGTCGGTACCAACATTTTCACTGACCATCCCGAAGCTATCGACCACACCACTGCCTACCCGCCTACAGCCTGCCTGCCTAACGGACCTGCCTGCCTGACCACTGCCTACCTACAATCTGCCTATTCGACCACTGCCTGCCTGTCTGACGCTGTACCCGACCACTGCCCGTGTGTAGTAATCCGCCTAACCGAGCTGCCTGTCTGGCTGACCAGTCTGTCTACCTCATCTACCTGTGTACCTTTCCACCATGAATCGTGATCGTTCAAGATCTCCCCTGAGACAAGACGACAACAATACGAGACCAGAACAACATTTTCCAGGGGATCCAACGGTGCCTGCCGATGAAGCATTACCAGAAAACCAGTCCGTGAGTGCCATATACCGGCGACACTGGAATATCATTCGCCATTGTTTTCACCGTCAACGGCCCATATTGGATTTGTACAATTTCCGGCTGGTGGAGCTGATACATCTCCCATCCTAAGTGGCGCGTATTTTCAACGACCAAGCCACGTCGTTTCGGATCAATATGACTTTTGGATACATTCTTCGGAGACCAATAAACTACGGTATTTCTATCCGAGCAACAACAATCATGTATTTGACCAGCCCTTCACGGTGACAGACGCTATTTCCCTGGAGCCGGTGATCGAGCAAGTCACTACATTAGACCCGTTGGAGTGGGCCCGCCTACAACGACCGAACACGAAATGGTTGGTAGAAATGGTTACCAACGTCACATTCTACGTGATGAAATTGCGGAATCATCCAATCGGTGCTCCCGTCATTCTGCCGCCTTGGCTGCGTCGACAAAAAGGCCTGTATGCGTTAACGGGCGGACATCATGGACCCTACAAGGACCGGAAATGCTTGTTTCGCTGTTTGGCTGTACATTTGGACCAGTGTAATCCCAAAAATTGTGAGCGAGTGGCCAACTGCTATTGGGAAGAGTATCTAGAGGAGCAAGACATGGATAAGCGGCAGTTCCGGGGTGTTCCCTTCAAACATTTGGATGTCGTCGAATCGCTCTTCAAGGTGAATATCTTTGTCTATCGATTACTACGGGAAGGCGAGGAGAACCCTGAATTTGTCGCTGAATTGGTGCATCGCTCTTCAGAACGGTACGCGTCCACGATGAAGGTGAACGTCTACGACTACGGTGGAGTCAGTCACTTTTCTCTCATCTACAATATGAGCCTCTTCGCCCAATCCTACAGCTGTACCCAATGCCAGCGGGTGTTCAAAGAATCTTACCTCTTACACCGACACGAGACAATCTGTACGAACGCTGTGAAACGGAAATTTCCTGGAGGTGTATATCACAATACGCCTAGTATCTTTGAAGAACTAGCTGATGAGGGTCTTGTGGTGGCGGAAGAGGACCGTTATTTTGCCTACCGGGCGTGCTATGACTTTGAAGCGATTTTGGAACCTATGGATACTACCTCAGTCAAAACGCAGTGGACACAGCGTCATATCCCGCTGAGTGTCAGCATTTCAACCAACGTTCCTAGCTATGACGCTGCCCCTGTATGTTTCGTATCGACCGGAGACCCTCATGACCTGATTAGGCGGATGATGGAATATTTAGAGGCGGTGAGCTCGCGCAGTACGGAGCTGTTGGTATTCAAGTTCCAGGATGTTCTGGATGAACTCGATGATCGAATTCCCGAGCCGGGTGTGTCGTTCAGTGACAGCGAAGAAAGTGAGTCGGAGGAAGAGTTACCATCCCGGGACGCGTGTTTCGATGATTTAAAGCAAGAAGAAATCCTGAAGACGTGTACCGGGAACTGCAACAAGTATGGAACGACCAACAGATGGAGACCTTCCGCAACCAAATGCACGTCGACATATTCAAAGAGTGTTTGAGTTTACCTGGCCTGGCTCTTCGGTATCTCTTTCAAGACTGTTCTACTTACTTCTCGCTCATTCAACAAAAAGATGAGGACATGTATGATTGTTTGCGAGAAAACATTGTGGGTGGACCAAGCCTAATATTTCACCGGTACCACGAGAAAGATGTGACGAACATTCGAGGTGGCAAACTTTGCGACAAAATCATCGGCTTTGACGCGAACGCACTGTATCTGTGGGCCATTGCTCAGCCCAGGCCACGCGGTCATTATACGCGGTGGTTAGCGGAAGGCCAGCATTTCAAACCACAACGGTCCCACAGAACTAGACATATCGCCGACCAGTGGCTGGACTGGGAAGCCCATCGACGCAGCATTTCTATCCGACACTAATCCAACGCCACAGAAAAGCGAGTAGGAGATCGCCAACTCCCCGTCCATGGGTTTGCCCTGGTGAATGGAAGACCTACAGTATTTCAGTTTTACGGGTGCTATTGGCACGGGCACGGTTGCAAGTTCTCCCACGGTCACTACAACGATCGCCGTGGGAAATCGATGAAAGAGCTACAGGCGGAGGTGGTGGACAATGCTGATTATATTAAAGAGTTGGGGTATCATCTGATAGAAATGTGGGAGTGTGAATTCCATACCATGTGCCAGGTCCTCCCACACTTGGGTAATTTCCTGAAAGAGCACGAGTACCCGCTCAGTCGTCGTCGTATTCTCACCACGCCACAGATCCTTGAAGCCGTGCGTATGGAGACCCTGTACGGGTTTATAGAATGTGACCTGCATGTCCCCGACGCCCTGAAGCCACAGTTTGCAGAGTGCCCACCCATTTTTAAAAACACGCTGGTGAGTCGGGCTGATATTGGAGACACCATGGGGGCCTACGCCGAGGAGCATGAAGTACTTAAACAACCGCGCCGGATGTTGATAGGCAGTATGTGGGCTGAAAAAATCTTACTGGGCTCACCACTTCTGCGCTGGTACATGAGCCACGGTCTCGAGGTCACACGAGTCTATCAAGTCATGCAGTATGTACCCAATGCCTGTTTTTCCGGCGTCGCTGACACCGTAACGGCCGCTCGTCGTCAAGGTGATAAGGATCCCAGTAAGGCCATTATCGCC